>VZTN01036975.1:31042-66419 GCA_013400515.1 Erpornis zantholeuca | reverse complement strand
TAATCATGCACTTCTCATCCTGTCTTTTGAAGGTGAGCGTGATGATCTTCCTGCTACAGGAGCCTACTTTGGTTATAGGACCCAGTAGAACTCTTTTTAGAAAGAGAGGAGTGATAGAGGTGCTTCCTACTGAAGGGTTGGTGTTGGGCTGAGCTGTTAATCAGAGAGTACTTAAGGAGGTAGTTGGAAATGCTTAACCAGCACAGGTCATGCAGGTGTGGTTTAAGATGTCTTAAAAATTTTACATTAGTCTCTGGGAATAAAATACTGATATTAAGAGCTCACAGCACTTTGTATATATGTGTTGCTCCATTAACACTAGTAAATGATAAGGCAGCACTCTAAGAGGTGGAATCTCGCTCGGTCATCTGACTTAGATTACTTGTGGTTTTCATGAAAGGATGAGAAAAAGATACTTGTTCAAGGGAGTCAAGTTTATTGCAGATATGAAGAGTGAAAACTGTAGTGAGGCCACTTGGCTTAGTTAAAGCATAAAATAACAGAGCTTCCAGTGTTTATAAAATATCTGATCCGTGTCTAAACAACTTTACAAACCTATTTGGAATAAATAATATATGAACGATATGTTGTCCCTTGCTTTTCATTTGAATTAGAATGGGAACTCTTACAGGGATCAAATAGCATGTGCACAGTTAGGCATCCCTCACCTGATTGTTATGGAATCTTATGATGTAAAACTAAACCACTATTCAAAGTCCTTAAACAAGGATATTAAAATTATGCCAAACTGGACATTTCTGAAAATTGTTCCATATTTGCTATGGGTTTTTCCCTTCACAAAGGCATGTGTTTGAAGAGAGGAATAACTACTTTTTCCTCTTATTCAGTATTTGGTAAATGCCATCACAGAGAATGAATTAAACACATAAAGATGGTGAGCATCCAAGGCATAAGAGAACTGTGGAAAACTCATTCTGAGGCCCAGGTGTCAAGAGTAAAAGTGATGCCATTATTTTCTGCTCAGACTCCACAGTGGATTTTGTTTTATTTTTCATGAGAATCATATTCTATATACTTCAGTCAGTTAACACTATTTTTTTTTCATTCTTATTTTATACATACTTTTAGCTAATTTTACAATATAGATGTAAGAGGAGTGAAAACGGTCCCAGCAGTTGAAGTTTTCTAACAGTGAATATTTTCAAAAGAAAAGAGCTCACAGTCAAACAAATAGAGTGTTACTGAAAAATAATTAGAGTGTTTTTCCCTTAGGGGTGTTGCTTTAAACCTTATCCAGTTTACCCTGCTCTTGGCATCCTGCTGCTGACATCAAATGGACAAATTTTACAGTTAGTTACCTAGGCTGTCTCATGGATATATATGTCTCAGGAGAAGGTAACCATATAAAAGCAGCTTGTCAAAACCTTCAAGCCATTTAAAAAGTGTCTCTAAACACTTGCTGGCTTTTGCAATAAAAATTCCAATGGCAGTTGCCACAGCTCAGAAAGGGCTTCAGAGCCTGCTTCTTTGCATGGCAAAGAGGGTGGGTAGCTCTTTTTTGTGACTGTTGTAATTGAAGCACGTTTCCAACAAGACTTTAAAAATTATTTTAAAAGTTGTGTGTGTGTGTGTGCTTTATATTACATATATTTATTTCCACTTTAAGAACTATCGATCCAAGCCTCTCTTAATGTACCTTTTCATTAGTGATGCTGGATTAATATATAGAGATGCTGTCCATCTGACCTAAAATTAATAATCATGTGAGTTTTATATCTGTTTTATAGGCCAAAAGTTTAAGCAGAAAATTTAGAGGGTAGCCTCTGATAGTGAATGAATCACCTGCAGATACATGGTGTTCTTCTAGAAGGGCTGAAACTCCTTCCTTACCCTTCCCAATCCAGTGCACTCATTTTCCTGTCTGTGATGCTGACATGCCTGGTGAAATATTTCTTCTCCTGTTCTGTCTGGACAACTGCTACCTCAAATCCTGAAACTGTAGCAGGGTGCTCACGTACAGGCAGCTCAGCTGAGGTTTTCTAGCTCAGTGCTTATGATTACATGCCATAATACCTTTACTAGCACACATTGTGTTGGTCACCCTTGTCCCTTTTTTTTTTCTTTTTTCCATTGTCATTTTCTCCAAATGACACCCTGCTTATTTAAATTCATATGGAAAGGTATCTCCTGGTCAAGAAACAGATTCAAGGTGGGACTGCAAGATAGCCGAGTCCTGCTCTGACAGTGAAGGTAGCCAACTCACTGAATGAGTAGAAAACTAATTCAGGAAAATTAGGGATTGGTTTTCTTTCAGGATAGTAAATTTCACATATTTGTCAGAGAATTGCAAAGGAGAGAGAAGGAATTATTTCTCCTTTAAGGAGAAATTACTAATTTAGCTGGCCAGCTGGAAATCTCCTCCTTGAGTTTTAAAAAGCTAAATCTATCCAAATCCCTTCAAAAAAGCATTAAGTAGGAGAATGACTGTAAAATTCAGCATCCCACACTGACACTGTGTGCTCTCTGATGAGATCTGTCTGATCATTGACTCTAACAGCAGGAATTTGGGACACACAGCACCATGGAGGGATGTGACACTAGCCCATATTTATAAGAGGTGTAGAAAGAGTGATATTTCTAATTTCTTCGGTGTGTTAAGCACTGGGTTTGCTTATTTTTTTCTTCCAAATTTTCAGCTGTCTTGTATAAATAAGTATAACTGTGTTGTCTACTTTGGAGTTACATTAATGTGAGCTTACATTTGAATTTGACCTTGAATTGCCTTGAATGAAATGAAACCTCATGGTAATAAAATAGCAGGAGGACATTCCTTATATAATGGTGCTGGAGCTCCAGAGGATCTGTAAAGTGAGAGCACAATTCCAGCTGCATGGGCCAGTTAAAGGTCTGGTACCCAAGCTGTCTGAAAGAAGTTTCTTCCCATAGAAGGTGGTGACCATGGAAACAATTCAAGAGAGTGAGATGCATGTTTGGACTTAGTTTTTCTGCAGCAGTAACTCACAAAAGTCAGCGAAGAAGGCAGCTCTGGGAGCTGACCTAGTCAGATGACTGAACTCAGCTGTTATTCCTGATAATTTCTACTGCCAGTTGTGTAGAAAGTGAGTAATGAGAGCAGACACACTGATAGTGCTCAAACCGAGGTATTTGGGTCAGCCTGATTTTTCAACTGACTGCTGTCTGTTCAACATCACAGGGGGAGTCAATGTAAGAAATGGCTGGTACAGTGGCTAAAGCAGGTGATTTTTAGTTCTTTATTTCATGTCAATCACCTTTACTTGTCCTGTGCATTCAATCATAAATATTCATGTGTGTAAAGCCCTTGTTTGCAAGAGAACTAAGTTCGTGTTTCTCAGACTGCTGTTGCAGAATCAGATGGCTAATGGTATTAAAATAACAGCCATAATCAAAGGGACCATAGCAGTCATAAATTAGTGGACATCTGTGACCTTTCAGCATAGCTGAAAAGCATCTCTGTGCCCTTTACAGTTGAATCCTGTTGTTGCTTCAAGGAGATCTTGACAACTGCTTTTTGCTCTGACTTTATGCAGTGCTTAGCATAACAGTACTGATGCTGCCTGTTTCTGGATCAGTTACTACAAATAGCACAGCAATAAAACCCTTTAAATACATTGGTCTAAATTATCTCCTGACCTTCAGCTGTGTCCTATCAGCATCAGACTACAATTCTCCACAGGCTTTTTCAATGTTTACATCAATAGCCAAGATGTGTTAGAGGCTGAAAGAGGTTTAGCTATAACAGAAGAGTAATGAAACACGAAGACAGTGTTACAATATTATATGTTTCCTTCAAAGTAATCTTAATGAATCTTGATATTAATATGACAGTGAAGGGGAGAAAATTAAACCTGTAAGTCTGTAAAAAATACAGAACGAAAAAAACCAACCAAAAGCCAAAAATAAAGAAGTCAATTATCAGAATAGGAATAAAAAAAGGCAGAATTCTGAAGACTGAGACTTTGAATGACTTTACTTTAATTTCAGTAGGTATTTCATAGTTACTCAAAATTTTGAAACTTTCGTGTGAACCTCTCCTTCATTTATTAAGCTAATTACAAATAGGAGCACAGGCAAAATAATGCAAGCACTGTATTTTGTTCAGAAGTGATCGATTTTTCTCTGAGGAGAGTACCAGCTACAGAGGAATATCTTCCAGAACTCTATATGAACCAAACAAAGCTAGAAAAAGGAATCCATACTTCTCCATTATTGCATTCATGCATGGAAACTGTGTGGCTTTTCCACGGAATGAAACACAGGAAAGTGAAAAAGCTCCAGAATGATGAAGAGTCGATCTGGCTTTTATTAGACTTGAGACAATGGCTGACATCAGTGTTTATTTCAAGTAATGTTGTTTTGCAAAATTTTGGTGGGCCATAACTAATAACGACATACAGGAACTCTTGAACAAACCTCAGCAATTATTTTTCTGCCTATTGCTTGGTACTGTGCTGGCTTCCTCTTAGCATTTGTGTAAGCACTTTTGTGCTCATTATAATCTTAGTCATGTGCTGCCAGCGTTTCAGTAAGTACCTCCCACAAAAATGTTTCTTTGTACTGTGTACCAAGTGCTGGATACTTGTGCACAGAAAAGAATGGAGAATGGGGGGAGAGAAAATTTAGATTTTTAAGTACCTTTTCTAAAAAAGAGGAAAAAATTCCCTGATGATTCGTGGTATAGGCCATTTAATATAGGAAAGTACAGAGAAATAGTGTGGGATTTGGTGGGATAATTTGTCAGCATTTGCAAGATCACAGTGTAAATTGTAATGCTTGGTCACATAAAGCCATCAGAATACAGGCCACTTTTGCTGTACAGGTATTTTATTAATATAGTGAAAACTGTTATTGTTGCACATGATAAAGGTGCAGACCATCTTTAACTTATTAACATCTTCTAATATGTCCCTTCTGCCTCAATTAGAAAAAGGGAGGCCTAGCAGCATTATTCTAAGTTAATAGGTATTCCCGAGGAAAAAAATAATTGGACTTGAGGGAAAAGAATTTTGTAAATCCAGTACCTTACTTGGAGGTTTGTAGGTGGGTCCAGATTCTCATCTCAGTTAAGTAGCCTGGGAAGTTATTTTCCTAAAATCAGTGGCAACTCTTTTGAAAGAGCCAGCCTGCCAAAGAAAGCTCATCTGAAATAATACAGTCAAACAAAAGCTATTCACTTTGGGAATGGTGAAATATGAAATAATATTTCAATTGATAAAAAGGGATCAAAAGTCCCACTGCTGCCCATTCTAGAGATTACCTGACATTACAGAGAAAAAAATGTCAGGACTATTTAAGTGTTGTTGTTTCTCAAGATAAACTTCTTGGTTTGGTATTACACAGTTTCTGGTGTTACTTGCAGCTATTACACAGAAACAGGGGGGTTCCTTTATCAGTGTCTTTGTCTGCTAAAGATATTTTCCACCTTTTATTTTTACTGGCCACACTTTCATTGAGAAGGCTGAAATAAAAGTCACGGTTTCTAGAGAAATGTCCTGTCCTAGATGTCCACTGGTCTATGAATAAAAACATCCCTTACATAGCTAATCTTCCAGTTCATCAGAGTTTTTGTCCTACAGTTGCAATGCAGGCTAGATCTTCTCTCCTAAAGCTTCATCCCACATCTGCAAATGGTGAGGGATCACTGACCCCTCCCAGGAGTGACCACCAGTCGGGTGGAGGGTACATTCTCCAGTGCAGCAAGATGCACAGATCCCATGTGTAGAGGATGCCCATAGCTTGGCTAAGTGAAGAATATGTGTCTGTTTGGGTGACAAAAACATGCACATTGTGAATAACCTGCAAATGCTCCTGGAAGAACCTGTGAAACTTGCTGTGCAAAACCACCAGTATTTCTTAATATACAGCTTCATGATAATCCACATAACTATAAAGGTAGCAATGCTTAATGGATAAGGCAAGAGTTTAGAAAGGTCCTGGTGATATCATTTGAGTGATCTTGAAAAAAGTCTTTCCTAGCTTCACTTTGCTTCTTGTGCTTTTTCTCACTTTGGAAACATTTTTGGAAATATTTTCACAGTAGATCTTCAGCTTCAAACCAGTCATTGATGTAGTACATAGCTAACAATCATAATCATCCAAGTAACAATAACCTCTCTTTTTCCTGTCTCTCTCCTTTTACCTTCCTCTCCTCTCCTACTTTAAAGTAGGCAGAAGTAAACTGAAGAGGACTTGAAATATGTGAGCTTGAAGTGTGTTGATTGGCTGTTAATATCTTGTAGAGATTATTTTAATTACTGTGTCTTCCACATCCTGTATTTTGTTATATTTTCCTTCTCTGATGAAGTAACCTGACACAAATTTCTCTAGAAATGCAATAGTCCATCAACACTGTTCTTAGATTAACAAGCTTGAGTTTCTGTGCCAGCAGTGCTTACCTTTACGCAACCCAATCTACAAAGTAAAATCCTACTTGTTAGAAGTCTTTTGAAAGGAAAAAAGCCATCTGAGTTTAAAGTCATTGTCTTAAACAGGTGCTGGCCTTACCTACTGTGTTTCTCCTAAATATCTTGGCTTAATTCATTAGAAATGTATAAAATAAAAAGAAACCAGAAAGCTGTGAGAAAGTTTATTAAGCTTAGGGTCAAAATTCGTGTTTCGTCTTTGGTTTCTGCCTGTTAAAGGACATGACTACCACATTTCTGTGTTCTCTTTTGATTTTTGTCTGGATATATTCAGCTCTCCTGCCTTCAAAGTTATCTTTGAGTAGATTTTTTTGGTTGAGGCACCCTGTGTCCATGTTGTTTTCAGTCTCATCAGGAGCTGAATCCTGGAGTCTATTTCTCAGGAAAGGGCCAGAGGAAGGACTGTGCTCAGCCACTGTGGTGCTAAGAGGAGAGCATAGAATCTGAATTGGGGACCGAGCAATAGGTAACACAGGATTTGTGAAAACCCTGCAAGGACCTGCAGGGCTGGGATGGGGTGGGCATGGGGCAGGCAAGAGCTGGAGAGAAGCTCACAGAGGTGTGTTGTAGGTGGTAGAAAGCCTAGGGAGCTAAGGCTGTTGGAAGTAGTTGTCCAGCTTAGGATGAACTTTGGAGAAAGAAGGAAATACAGAGAGCTGGGGGTGAGAGGAAATGGGTATTTCATTTCCCAGGACCCAGAGCAGTGGGAGAGGGAGAGCAGCTGAGATGTGGGGTGGATTGGGAGTGTACAATGAATGACTGCCAGCGAGGCTGAGGAGAGGATGCCTCTGGAGAGAGGGGCAAGAGGGTTTGAGGGGATGAGAAAGGCTTGGAAGGCAGGCTTGTAGCATGGGTTGCAAAGGGGTCTGTGCCTCCGTGGCACTGATGTGAGCATTTCCAACCAGCACCTGTGGTGGAAAATTGTGCCAGACAGCCTCCACGTGGATGTGCACTGATCACTCTCATTCCCTGCATCCCAGCTACACCATCACATTTGCTTTATGGAGCAATATAGGCCTTTTATAGGCAAATAAAAATTGAGGAAAGGATAAGGTTTTTACCCTTTAGTTTTTCTGCAGTAATTTGTTATGTTTGATACTCTGACACAAAGGGTAAATGGCTTGCCACTGAAGACACCCTGCTGGCTGGAACTCCCCAGGTGAAGAGACTTGTTCCTATGTAGGAAAATGAATCTTCTGGCCTAAAGCCTTTAATGAAGCTTTCAGGCATGTGAAACCAATTCAGACTTCTGTTTCTGTGAGATAATCCCCTGGTACTAATGACTGAGGTCTGTAATTTATTCAGCAAAATGTCCCAACTCCTTCTTGCTGGGGCTTCAGAGCTTTGCAAGTTTTTAATCTTATTTATTCTTTTAGATTCGATAATCCTATTTAGCCCTCCTGCAAATGGGACCCCAGGGAGAGCTTTTCAGTTACACGCAATTAGTTTTATAAGCAGTATTATTAAATCATCCATTGGCTGTTTGGTATTTTTAAATTCCTTTATTAATAGCAATAGAGGCTTTTGTATGAAGAACAGAGGGTGGCATTATATGAAATAATTTCAGACTCTAATAATAACTTTTCCTACTTGTGAGTAGAACTAAGAAATGAGCTCTCTTGTCTAAAATTTTGTTCAAAATCTGCTACTCCTTTCCCCCACTCATCCTTCCCCCTCTTCATGATTTTCCCTCAGATCCATAAAACAGGACTACACTGGATCCTGGGGGAGAAGAAAGTTCATGGAGCAGGGTCAGCCCTGAGGAGTCTTGCTATGCTGATGTCTCCCTGCCTAGAGTTGAGGATCATTCTCCCCTATCAGTGACCCCACTGCCAGAGGCAGCATGTCAGAGGATCACAGCTCATTCCAGCTGCTCTTGGCATTCAAGGCCACAGAGCTGGAGAGGGACCATGGTTGTTGCTAAACAAATTGAGGAACTGTTGGCTGAGCTGGGGCAGAAAGGAGGCAGGTGCTAGAAAGGAGCCTGCTGGGATGTGTGAGGACAATGTGAGTCTCATGTTTATGAGAGTGCAGGAAGAGTTGGGTAAGAGCAGGCATCTACCCACTCCAGACCCCCAGTCTCCAGAGGAAATGGTGAGAAACATGATAAGTGGAGGATAGTATTTCTCCCTGCTGCATTTTCAGTATCCAGCTCTGTGCTAAATGAAGCTGGTGGCTGTAGACAAATCACCACATCCACTAGGCACTTTTTTTTTCTCTGACTGGTTTTCTTTTGCACCCTTGTATGATTTTATCTTCAACAATATCCCGTAACAACACATTACCCAATTCCTCACTGTATGAAAGGACACTTCTCCTTTTTTTTAAACCCATTGCCTGATAACTTCATTTTTATGAGACAGACTGAGCAGTCATCACATATTCACTTCCCCCTTGTCACTCTGGATTCCCATTGTTCTCAGGGTATTGTATTTGACAAGGCTGCATTTTAGATCTTGTACCGAATTTAACACAAACATAATGTTTAAGGCTCTGAAGTTGTGGAGTGGAGCAGAACACACTTCTTCTTTGTCTGCTCTGCTGGGACGATTGTGCTGCCATCCCTATTTCTGCCGGGCCACTTCATTTACATTTTAAAACCTGGGATTTAGAATGGATATGTAAATTGACCATTCAGTTCATAAGGTAACTCCTGATACTTTGTTTTCAATTTAAATCCTAACCATAAATCTAGGATTTAAGATATAGCCTGTGTTCCTGTCCAATGTATACTGCAAAGATCATAAGAATTTGATTTGAGAAAACTGAAATAAATGTTCAATTAAAAAACTAATCAGTGCTATTATTTCTTTCTATGGAAGGTTCAGAATCTTATGATATGCTTGAATGTCCTTTTCAAATGAGGATTTATCTTTTTGAACTTACATTCATGATTCTCCAATGAAAAAAAGAAAAAGTATTGAGAGCATATTCTTGTGAGAAGGGCAGGTTTCTGCACAAGGTCCACAGACTGCCCTCTTCCCAAGAGTGAGATAATTCTGTTTCTGGAATAAATATCAGCAAATTACTTTTGCTTATGAACACACTAAAAGGAGTGTGCACTCATCTTTTTAACAGACAGGATCTTTAAATGAAGAGAAATGTGTATACAGATATTGCTCATTTCCTGGTATTTACAGAACTACTACCTTTCACATCATGGCCTCTTCCTCCGCTCTTCATAGTCTTACAAAACCAAAATATGATTCACAAAGGATTCTAGTGGACAATATAATTTTGTTTATTTTGTTTAAAAATATATACTGTAAGCTAAAAAAATAGATTTTATATATATATATCGGCAAGAAATAGAAAATGGCACTTTTTGTACTAAGAATAATTACAGGTTATTTGAATATCCCATAGTGTCTGTAGATATTTACTGGCAGCAAAACTATCAAGAACAATGGTTATTGCTCACACTAGACTAACATGTTTTTTACATATCTACAATCGTTCTAGGGCCTTGCCAGAGAATTTAAAGGTTGGTGTCCCACACTAATGTGAAAAATATAATTTGCTACATTCTATTCCTGGGCATGGTGGGAAATACAACCCTTTTGCTCTCTGTTTTATTCTTTTCACAGGAAATCTTCATATCTATGACACAAACACAACAAAACAGCAAAGCTTTATAGTCCTATTTGGTACAGCTGTCTATAGCTGGACAAGCTATTAGATGATGAAAAAGCAGGATCACTGGATTTAGCTCGGAATAAAGCATTGCCATCTGCAGTTCTATACAATTGCCTTTGTTATTTAGTAGGTCAAGGTCAGCTGGATCACTTACTGAGCCCAGAGCTACTTTAGGAGTAGGTCTTTAGAGTCAGTTCAACACAACAACACTGTGTTGCACCTTTGGAGCTGCTGAGTGTTTGTTTTCCCCACAGCTTAGGTTTACAGAAAGGATTTGTGAAAAAAGTCTTTGTCGTGAAAAAATTACTTAATAAACACTTGCCCCCTTCTCCACATTTTGCTGTTCTCAACAGGGAGAAAGATGGCTGAGGCCTCCTCCCATTTTCTTCCCTAGACAAATCCACAAAGAACACCCATAACATGTAGCTTGGTCCTGGCATCCAGCCTGCTGCCTGGAGCCTGGCTTGGGGAGTAGCCCTTTACTTACATTTTAAAAGAAACTTCCTTTTCCTTCCCTAAACCTCTGCTTTCCAAAAAAAGCAAGTGAAACCTAAGAAACCAAACCCTTCCCCAAACCAAACTGGAGGGCTAGAACTTCCTGGGGGGAATATTTTGCCTTTTCTCTCCAGCCATGACTGTTATTAATTCAGAAATATGTCACTGAACTGTGTCATTAAATTGCATGAAGCTTCTGCACTACAACATGAATGGTTTCCAGCTTCACTGAAAAACCAGCATTTCTAGCATAAGTGACAAGTTTTCCTTGCCACTGCCCACCCTGGAAGATGTCTGCCCCATTCAGGTGCAGACTCAACCAAGGGAACCATTGTTCCATCTTTCATGGGTAGGTGGAATCATAAAGCAACAGGTGCACTCACAGCTTCTCCATTTGCTTAAGAAACATCTATGCAGAGGATAGAAGGAAGGTGAGGGCGTTTTCTGCCTACAGCTTCCAAGGGGACTGGAAGAGGCTGACACAGCTCTTTTCTACACACAGAAATTTGGAAACCTGGAAACAGAGGGTCATTTAAGGCAAGGACCAGCGGCTGGTATTTTTCCTTGTCTCCTCCCAAGCAGTTGTTAATCTCATCTCACTTTGAAGAAACCAAGAAAGTATGTGTGCAGGCTCATGGGAAACTGCTCTCTCTTGACAGGGTGGGAGGAAAAGAGAAAAGGTCAAGAACAGAGTGTGTTTACCTAAGCCATGTGCTCCAAGCTGTGTGTTGCTGTTGAGTACAGCTGCTTCCACTCTGAGTTGGCATTTTGTGGTTTTGAATACTAGACCACTAAATAAAATATGGGTTTTAATACCTTTTTTTAAAAAAATATATCCAGTGTGGGCTGCTAAAGTAAACAGAATATTGCACAAGTGCACATTTCATTCATATGAGCATAAGCTTAAAGTAAAACAGGAGTGCAATTAGCAACCAAAACCAGCAGTCAAAGGCCCTGGAATATAGCACAACTACAGACAGATATAAATTTCCTTTTAAAGAAACATACTTGCAGGACCAGTTGCATAATTCTGCAAGCTAAGGAGAACACTGACTCACTGAGTCAATATTTGCTAAATTTACTGGGCCAAACTCAACTCTTGTTCAAGACAGGAATATTTTCAGAGCAAAGAAAGGGCCTGGCCATGATACCTACAGGCAGCAGCCTCTGGTCCCTGGGCCCTTCTCTTCCTGAGACCATGATCACTGACTGACTTCCCAGGATGGGATTTCCTTCTGCTTCAAAGACTTTGGGCAGCTTGTCCTTTATTTGGTATTTAGTAGGCTTGTGCCATTAGGAATTGGTGGCTCTGGTAGCTTTTTCCACCCTTTTGGCCAGTACTCATAACAGAAAAATACAGAACTCAACAAAGAAATTACTAGATGTCCTGTGGAAAAAGAAAGTAAAACACACGTTTACTAAAGATAAGAAATTAAGATGTGCAAAAAAAGGATGGAAGCAGAGGCTTGTCTTCAGAAACAGATGTAAGCTGAGTTGCTTAGCTGTTGCAGGCAGGTTAACAAAAGAGGAAAAAAAAAGGAAACAAAAATATTTTAAAAATTGACTTAACAGGGTTTTGAGCCACCGAGCATGGCCTGCTGGGATGCACGACAAGCAGATGGTGAGAGACCACAGTGAAGCTGAAAGATTTGCTTTGTGATGTCCTCAGGTATTTTAGCTCTGAGGGAGCAATAACTGTATTTCTCTGAGGTTTTATGCTGATCTGGTGTGTGGCCTCTTGCACCACTGAAAAATCCTGTTTGGGTTTTTCACAGTCTGCTATGAGCAGGGTCTAAGGTGAAAGCAGAAGCAGTCTGGGAAACCTAAAAGAAAGTTCTCAGGGAGTTTGCAGCGGGTTTTAATATTTTATATTTTAATATTTGAATGTTTCTTTTTACCTTTAAAGATGTCTATTAATATATTTAAAGGAAGCAGTATGCAACTTTTCCTCACCTAGCAGGACAAAAGAGTAGGACAACTTACTTTCTCACTCTTTGGGGGCTTCACTACCTGCACGAAGGAAGAACAAGCTGGCTCTGCACTGATGTACAGATCGCAGGAGAAATTTATATTTTCTCTACAGCTCTTTTTAAAACTGTGTGGGAAAAGATATAAAATCAGTGCTGGCACCTGAAACAACAGGGAGCTTTGATCATCTGACTCCTTTTTCTCCACCTTGCCTTGATCAGCAATAACAGATTGTGGTCTGTGGACTGAATTTGTCTTGCAAATCAAGGGCAAGTCCACTGAAAGCAGAGACTTTCATGGATGCTAAATCAGTAATGGCCTGATGCTAGAGGACCTTCTGGTGAATTAATTTACCTATTACTGGGGCAAGTACTCCTTCCTCAGCCTCCTTCCTGAGCTATGGGTGCTTTGGGAAAGCTTAATGAAAAAAAAGAAAAGAGGTTAGAGGAAAGGAGAGGGGAAGCAAAATGTCTAAATATACAGTTTTATTTTAGAATCACAGAACCTCCCTTCTTAGTAGAAATTAACTAAGACAACAGTGGAAGCAGAGTTTCTGGACTAAAGTGCTGTCTTGTGGTTCTTCTGAAAGAATTTGGCTTTGTCTTGTCAACCTCAAGATATGGCAGAATGCCAATTTTCTTTTCAACTGGTTGTCATGTGTATTTTGCTGATGTTTCTAAATGAATGTAGATCAAAGGAGCTCAAAATGGCTTCAACCTTTTAGATCTACCACTTAACGAAAATATATTTTATATGATAAAATATTGGTTAGCCTGTAACTATTACTCAGCCTGTGCTTTCCGTACTTATAATAAGCTACTCAGTAATTGAAAGATTTTTACTGATAGCATCTAAGAGTTCTTTTTAGAACATATGACTAGTTATATTTAATTGCTCCATAAATAAATTATTCTAAATAGCATCCCACTGTAAGTTTTTTTTGAAAAATAACAGTCATCTCCCATACCCAGTGAGGTAGAGGAAAACAACAAAAGCAGGTAATAATTGTTGCCAGCCCTTGTACCTACAAAGTCTCTTTTCCTTATATACTTATTTAAAAGCAACAGAGAAGAGCTACACAAATTATCAGAGGGATGGACAGTGTACATAAAGAAGGCTTTCAGAATTTTATGGGATTTCGACTCAGCAGAATGTATAAAAAAATTGCGGAAATATGAACTAAAAAAATACAAAAAGAGACAAAACCCTTTTCAGCTACATCAACAAAACAATAAAAACCAAACACTTTTGACATTTTATCTTCTGTCTCTCTTCCAGTCTTTAAAATAGACACCAGAAGCTGCTTTGGAAAAGGGCTGCACACACCTATTTTTGGAGGGTGTGCACCACACACCTATTTTTCCAGGAACTGTTGAACTCCTCTGTTGTGAGACAATTAGATTAGTTTTGTTCCAGATGAGGATGAAAGAATCTTAAAGGTTTTTTTGTAGGCTAACCTGCACCCTTTGACTTAGAGTTGAGGGGTTTGAGCACCAAATATATAATATATTAAATATTTACATTTTAATACTTCACTGAAAACAATGTAAACCTGGGGCCCACATGCTGAACTCATCCACGAATAATTCTGTTTTTAAAACTTGTCTCTGCCTAGAAGTCAGTGCAATCAGAAATAGCTCCTTTTAGAGAATACCCCATAGAATTCAAGTCATTTTTTTGGACCTCATTACTTTAATCTGCCATTCTTTTCTTATTTACTCAGAAGCCATTAGCAAGCTCTGGCAATCTCTAGTTGAGAACCACAGGGCTAGACTCAACACCAATTCGGTTAAAACAAACTTCATTCTGTCATGCTCCACAAGCATCACTGAAACACAAATATACACAAAAAAACTGTACACAGCAAAATACTTTCCTAAAAGATTTCCTGAAAACATGTTTTGGCCATCTACTCTTTCTCCATTTTGGAGAAGGCACTTGCTCTCAACACCTCCATGCAATTCACAAGAATCAGAGCTCCAGTTAACTCTCGCCACTGTTTTGTTACTGGGTTTTTCATTTTATCCAAGGCTGATTGCAGGTCTTGTAAGACATCCCTGTAACCATCTCCATAATGGGCAGCCCATGTGTAGAGAAAGTCATATGCAGGTTTCCACATCATCTGAAAATAAAGGGGAAAAAAATTTAGTGGCAGAAATTTAAATACTGAGGAATACGAGAGGGAGAATAATAGCTAATTAGTTAAAAAGTCATAGAAAAGAAAAGAGAAAATAAGTGTTTAATCACTAGACATGATGAAATGCTTTATCAAAAAAGGTCTGTTGATATAAAAACTCCAGCAATCTTATTTACGTTATGTCTATGAAACTCTCAAATTCTCAGAGAGGTAAACAAAATAAATCCTTCACTCAGATGATTATCACCAAGTCAAAATATATTCTTGTCTGAAAATATAAAGAACAGGGGTAGAAGGAAANGTGTTTAATCACTAGACATGATGAAATGCTTTATCAAAAAAGGTCTGTTGATATAAAAACTCCAGCAATCTTATTTACATTATGTATATGAAACTCTCAAATTCTCAGAGAGGTAAACAGTAGATAAATCCTTCACTCAGATGATTATCACCAAGACAAAATATATTCTTGTCTGAAAATATAAAGAACGGGGGTAGAAGGAAAACAATTTTCCCCTTGATCATTTTTTGCAGTGCATATACCCAGCAACAATTTCCCTATTTGGTTGTACTTTTGAGGGTTACTGCCCCATTAATCAACATCCTATGGCCCCTCTACTTAGCCTGGGAATTCTAAACACGCTTTTTACCTTCCAGAAATGTTTTCTCACAACAGCAGCAGAAACCTAACCTGGCTACTCTCTTAAAAGACAATAAAAAGTGTTTCTACAAAGACATCAACAGCAGCAGAAGGGCTTGGGAGATCTCCATTCTCTCTTGGATACAGGGGGCAAAATAGTGACAAAGGATGAAGGAAAGGTTGAAGTGCTTAATGCCTTCCTTGCCTCAGGCTTTGATACCCACACCAGTTGTTCTCTGGTACCCATTCTGCTGAGATGGAAAACAAGGATGGGGAGCAGAATGAAGTCCCCTTAATTAATTAAGATTGGATATTAGGAAAAAAATTCTTTGCTGAAAGGAAGTTCAGGCTTTGGAACAAGCTGTCCAGGGGAGTGCTTGAGTTGCTATCCCTGAAGGTATTTGAAAGATGTGTAGGTGCAGAACTTAGGGACAAGGTTTTAGTGGTGGACGTGGCAGTGCTGGGCTAATGGCTGATCTAGATAATCTGACCAGCTGACCTTAGAGGCCTTTTCCAACCTTAATGATTCTATGAGTCTAACATGATTTGTCTATAAAAGTTGTTTAAAAAGAGGAAGGGGGAAAGCACCCAAACACTCCAAAACAGTCAAGTCAAAAGCTTTTATAGCTGTTTTGGGTTTTTTTTAATCAGGATATAAAATCTAAAAATTTTCCTGCAAGAAAAAAAAATAAATTAAAAGACAGTTTACCAGTGCTTTTTTTGTTTTTCAAATTAAAATTTATTTGGTTTATGCCAAAAATATGGAACAGGTATAATTTGTCATTGGTCTAATGACATTAATTAAGTTATAGGACCATGACTCAGATACCAAGCTGGACTTATGTCTTTCAAAGTGCTGAGTAAATTTGCTCATTTAACAAACAAAATAATTACTTTCCCAGCTGCTTTTCCAAATGTTAGTTCCAAATGTTACTTGTTACAAAATTCTAGTTTCCCTCTTCTCATTGGCAATAAAATTTTGCAAACAGCAATTGAGTTAAAAGTTGCAGGGATGATGCACAAATCCGCAAAGAATCCCATGACTCTCCTAAAAGGTTCTACCTTTGACTGTTTTAACAGGAATATACTTATGCATAGTAATAAATGTATAAGGACCGATGCCTGAATATTTTTATATATTTATAGAAAACAGGAAGTTGAGATTTTTTAGCATCCTTCCCTCTTTTATTGAAAAAGCAGTTTTTATGGTTCTGAAGGATAATTCTGAAGGAAATTGGTTATTTCTTCAATATAATCTTATTAATTTACAAACAGTACACAACATAAAGCTTTACTTCCTTGACTTAAGCTCTATTTACTTGATCCCTAGAGGAACTGAGTAGGAGGAGAATTTCTTTGCTCATATTCTGAACCTTTCCCCACATTTGGGCTGAATCTTTCAGCTTAACCAAAACTGATTGTCATAGTTTCTATAAATATTTCCCTCAACTTCGACTGCCATACCAAAGTAGGAAAGAAACATTAAACTTACATTCTGAGTAGCATGTCTTAAAGTCTAATTAGTCTACTTTCTGCCTTGAGTTTAAGCCATAAAAAAGTGCATACGCTTTCAGTGCAGTTTCTCATTTTAGGTCTACAGGAGAGAAAGGTATCATCATTTACCAAAATGAACAGTGCCTAATTTTTCCTTTAAGCAAGTCTATCTTATTTCATAACCATACTGTTACAGACTGAGAAGGGATAAGTATATTGGTGGTAGGTGGAAAGAAGGAGATTGATAAATTCTTTTGGGTTTTTAGAGAGGCCAAGTTGAAAATAATTGTTTAATGTACTGCTGTAAATATTAGATATTAAAATATATTTTAATGAACTAAAGCAGGTCATCACTGTTGTATTTATGCTGAGACCAGAAAGTTTCTGTGTTCTTTTTTTTAGCTTGATAGCCAAAGCCAACAAGAAAAGCTGGTATTTCCTACAAAATAAGCTGGTATTTCCTGAAATTCTGTTACTGGCTATGCTTTTTTGGGGTTTCTTTCTTCCTTTCCTTACATTCCTGTTAGACAAGGTTATTTAAAGAATTCGCATACAGTCTTCTCTCTTCACTAGATTATGAAAAGACAATGAATATGAAAAGATGTTATGCTTTGACTTGTGCTGAAGGTCAGTCTGACATTGCAATTGGCTGAAATATCCTTACATATAAACCTTGTTTCCTCTGATCTATCACAACTGAGGTTTTTGGGGTTTTTTTTGTTTTTTGTTTTTTGGTTTTTTTTTTTGTTTGTTTGTTTGTTTGTTTGTTTTATCTCAGAGAATAGAAAAGAAAGAAGGAAAAGGAGAATGTAGGGTTCAAAAGATTTACAGACTGGTCACCATGGATGCATAATTAACTCAGCAATAATCTGCATATTTTTCACATTAAACTAGTACTGCAAACATGGTAGAGGTTCTAAGGCAGATTCTTCTCCACATCCATACTCTAATGCATTTGGTGAACTGAATTGCATCCAACATTCCTGAATTGTATCAAAGCAAATTTTCAGGCAAAATATTAAATCACTGCAGCATCCTGGTCAAGTCTCATCTCAGCTGTGTGAGTTTTCCCTCTGTTCCCACTCTCTCTGCTGAGTAGGCAATAGTGATACATACATCCAAGGCAAAGTGATTTGGAATTTACTGATGAAAAACACTTCATAATCTACACACCAATTATATGTATTTCAAGTTGCCTCTGTGATCATCTGCAAGAAGATCTCTCCCACCAAGAAAAATATGAAGCTTTAAAGCAGGAACATTTTTCAAACAACCAATCCTCCTGGTGGTGGAACACTCCTTGGTGGGGAAAGAACTAGTTAATGTTTTTATATAATCCTCAATAACTAGTCAAAATATATTATCCTCCCCCAACTTTTCTGGGTTTGCAGTTTTAAGGCCAACAACTAATATCAATAGGAAAGTTTAGAGGTGAGAATAAAGCACTGATATTTACTAAAAAGTACTGAAATTTAAGGTTAGATTCACAGGGCATTGAGGGTACTCAGAGATCACTTGACACACCAGCACCAGTGCTAGAAACCTTTTGCTTTGAACTCACATCCATGTGGACAAGCACAATTAAAAAGCTCACCCCAAACCAATAAATCCTCCATGGATCAAATTTAATCCTTGAGAAATGATACAGAAATACAGCAAAATCCTGATCTTTGATTGCTTGTTGAATGTTCTCTGAAAAAATAGAGTGTACTGTATTATGGGCTTTTTTATGATGAGTTTGACTGCACTATGTTTTGGCAGCAGACACTGTCACTGAAAGGCAGAGAATTTTGTGGGTGGTTTGCCATAAAAATAATGCAAAAAACTCTTGAAAACAAATGAGTAGGGTGTATGAGGTGGAAGAAAAGCTTCGTGGAAAATCAAAACCCATTTAAAGCGAAGTAAATGTTTATTTGTAAATTTTCTTAGTATATAAAAAGAAATAGCTATAATGCCAGAAAAACAGTTATAAGATTGTTTTATTTCTGCTGCTTATTAGCAAAGGGGAAACATATCCAAATCACATGGAGCCCAGCAGAGCTGTACATTTTTCAGGTCTATAATTCCTTCTGTAGAAAGATGGAGGTTTGTCAGCCAAACACAGAAAGCTTAGTAAGTAAAACAGAAGTGTGGGAAATCAGACAAACCACTGCCTAACAGTACAAGAAAAAAAAAAAAAAAAAAAAAAAAAAAAAGAGAGAGTAGACTTGGGATTGGAATGGCTGATAATTTTATGAGAAATAATTGGAGGAAGGTGCATCCAGACTTAAGTACCCAAAACAACTAAAAAACAATATATCAAATAACTCAAAGAGAAAAACTAGATCTGAGAAGAAGGCTGTGTTTGCAAACAACAATTATGGAGACAATTCAGTTGAAAAGTACAGAAGCACATGCATAAACATAGAATTTTGATCAAATATTGATTGGGGAGGGAGAGCAGAGCATTCAAAAGGAATAAGAGGCTCATGATTAGAGCAGAAATATCTTGATAGTTATCACCAAGCAGGAAAAACGAGTTGACAGATTCACTGGATTCAGACAGCGGAAAGGAGAATATGTTTGGCAGGGAATAAGAAGAATCAGCTACAGGGAAATAAAAAAGGAATAAAAAATTATCTTGAGTAGTTGTGAACCTGTGAATAGGAAATAGCAATTCCTTTGGCACTAAGGGGTGAGAGAGAGTAATGCAGTCTGGATCATGTACATTACCTGCCATAATCAGGGGGTGGGGGTATAGACAGAGGGAAAGTCAAGCCAGAATGTAAGGTCTCAAGTCAGAAAGATCATTCAGCAACGCTCATAAAAAGGGAAAGGATGGACCTACCACATGCTTTGATGTTAGAAGAAAGAAGGGCAGTAAGTAAGCTGGTTTCCCAGGGAAAGATATGCCAGGAGCAGAGTCTAACCCTAAGCTCAGCAGTGTGGACAAGGGTCTTGTGACATATCTGACGTTGCATCAGTGCCATGAGTACCTCTGGTCACCTCAAATGTCACTAGAGATCTAACTAGGCACCTAAATTGCTTCTTAGGTGTGTGTACACTAAAATACCTCTGAGAAGGTAAACTGACCTTTATACAGAACTCAAATTTCTTTATAAGAAAAATACTTTACAAAGGAAACAAAAAGTATCACAGTCTACTTGACAAAGTATAAACTTAAAGCATAGATTTGTCACATTCATACAATAGAAGTAGAATTGGTGTCAGGGCTTCCAACCTTTTCTCATGCTATTTAGGCTAAATGATAACAACAATTACACTGGAACAGAAAATTAGTAATGATAGAAGTCAGCTTCTTTTTGTGGAAAGACCAAAAGCTGTACTGAGTGTGATTAGAAGTGGCTCCTGCAAGGACCGTCCGGTCTTCCTCACTGTGTCTGAAATTACAGCGGAGGTGTGAGTAAGGTTAACAAGTGGACAGAACAATGAAAAAGAATTGAACGTGGCCCTGAAGCTCAAGACAAGGAACGAGACCTTCACTGGAAAGTGCAAAAGGAAAGAAGAATGAAAAACAAGGACGAAGGAAGGCCCCTGGCTGTGTGCAGAGCAGCAAATGTGGTTGCACTGTTACACCAGGCCCTTACCTCCGGAGCTACAGCTCCATTTTTCCCCTGGTGGGGCCCTTCGTAGGCCTCTATTTGCTGCTTTGTGAGCCGCGCTAGCTTCTCCGCAAGCTCTCGCCAGCTTTTGCCAAGCTTGACAGCTGAAGTCAAGATGATGGTGTCCTGGGTAAGGCGTGCCACTAATCCCTGGCAATCTATTTTCAAGAGTGCCTGCAACAATTATTTTCGTTAGTGATCCTTCACCAGTAATTATAAGCAGAACATTTTAATTTAATTTATAACACTATTCTGCATTTCTAAGCAAACAGAAAGGCTTTTATTTTACTTTTCTGTTTTTACAAATATGTATTTTTTTTCCTACAAAAGGGTGTTGCCAACAGTTTCAGAGGAAAGCTGCCCACAAGCCTAAGAAAAAAATGAAGCTGGCATTCAGCAGCATTCCAGTGTCAAATGGAACCTGCCAAGCTTACAGATCCTGAAAGAAAAATATGCTTCTCCAACAAAAATATTTGGGACAAAAAAAAATTTAGCTTCTTAGAAGTATGGCATGAAACTTGCAAATTAAGTTAGAGCACTATTATACTAAGGTGTGGTCCTCATCTAGGCCTTTATTTGGAAAATCATTAATCACATTGACCAACACCATTTGATTTACTCCTCCCACAGAACTAATAATTTGCTGACCATTAAGAAGAAATGCAAACACAAAACCTTTCCTTCCTCCTTGCCAAATGAACATTTAATAACACTCAAAATGGTTGAAGGAGTAAAACCTTGACATGCAGTTACGTTGCACTCCTTTCTTTATTTGTTTGGATAAGACCTAATGGGTAAAATAAATGTTGGGGTTTTTTTCTTCTCCTCAAATTAATACCAAAATATTCCACTGAAACTGTTGAGGTTTTCAGGGAAAGATCAAGAGCAAAATACAGACTTTTCCTTGTTTTTTAGATATTGATTTTCACTGAAATATCAATCATTTCTACAGAAATCGGACACATGTGATTTAATTTTAAAGTATCAACCATAAAAATCCACATAGCAAACAATAGAACTTTGGTAGGCACATTAGTGAGAAGCTGACTACAGTGTAATGTACAAAATTCCCCTAAATTGGAGAGAAAGTTGTTCGGTCTGCATTTGCTGTGATAAGCAAGAACCCTATAAAACAAAAAAAATTGAGATTTCTTAAGAGTATCTGAAAATTCTACCCAAAAATTACGTGGATGACATCGAGATTTATGTCTAGTTCTACAAAGACAAGGACCTGCATTGGCACTTCTTAGCAAAAATACATAAATCTCACACAACAGGACACTGAGCAACTTGGTCTGGTGAAAATTGTCCTGCCCATGACAGGATGGTTGGAATGAGGTGATTGTTAAGATCCCTGCCAACCCAAGCCATTCTATGACTCTATAAGGTTATTCTAATTATGCCCCGGATTTTGCCTCTTTGTAATGAATTCTGTTTCACTGTATTCAATTAAAAGTTTGGATAATTTTCACCCTTAGGTCCCCCACACCTTTTTGTACTGAGCCATGACAGACTTTGCAGTACTTCATACTGGCTCAGTTTTATTCCACATAGTTTGATGCTCTCTCAAGAATTGTAAGTGGCAACTGCTACCAAAATTTTCTTAATCCTGCTGAAACTTCTGTCAACACTTCAAAGGGGATAGACTAGTGATGAAAAGTAAACTCAGTTGAGGTTTACAGTTCAGGATAGTCAAAAGGTCTTAGATGAATAGTTATAATGTGAGTTTTTAAACATCCATTTTTGTAATACTTTACTTTCATATCAGAAATTTAATTATCTTCCATTCTTTAATAGGTTCGTCAATGCTTCTGTCAGAGCCAAGAAGAGTATTAAGTGACCATTAATTTCAAATTAATTTGCACACAGATCAGTAAGTGATTTAGGATTGTTAACAGTGCAACTTCTTACCTGGAAGTAATTAAAATAAGCTTTTGATTCACATTTGGTAGTATTTAGTCATATAGAAGTTGTCCAGTATCTTACAAATGAGACTCACGAAAATAGATACTGAAATACTTGCAATATCCTCCTTAGGCTGCTACAACATTGACTATGAAGTTGTAAGCTGTGGATAGAAAACCTTGCCCTCAACCTTTGGATCAAGATGTCCCTTTTAAACATATGAAGCTAAGCTAGACATTCAACTTAGCACAGACAAATATCTATATCTATAGATATATAGGGATAGATAGCTATAAATAGATATAAATAGGTATAAATAGATACAAATATCTAGCTCTATGTATGCATGTATAGTGGAGTTCCCACAGTATAATAATGTTACTTAATACTTCACAACAGGAATGTGAATTTATCAGGAAAGCAATTTACCAAGATAGAAGACAAAACAATTTCAAGCATGGCTATTTAAATATAAAAAATCATCTTAGCCAACCTACTAAACAAACACAGTTTTTGGAGCATTAGTAGAAGACTGCTCAGAATTAATTAATCGAAGTATTATTCTTCATGAGAGTTTGGATGTATTTTCCACCTATTGGTGTCTACAACTTTCAGTAATATGATCAGATTTATAAAGATCCTGCAAGGAGCAGACTCACATTTTCTTGTTCCTACATTAGTACTGAGTAGTTTCTTGGCAATACATTCCCAATAAGCCAGTTAGTTCATGCAATACTTACAACAATGAGTTCATAAAGAAATAGTCTTTTTTTTTTGTTTGCATGGCAGTCTTGCTTCATCTTCTTCACAACATGTGCAACTCTTTCTGATTCTTTATCAGCATGTGCCTCATTAAAGTCATCCAAAGACATATGTGAGTATCCCAACACCTCAGCTAAAGCTTTCCAGTCATAAACACTCTCCGATACTGTAGACAGAACTACTGAGTAAATATAAGTCAATTTTTTGAATGGCAGTGCAATTTGTTCAACAAGATTCCTGGTTGTTAGCTCACTATCAGCCGTGTCCATAGCTTGTTCTTTGGAAATCACTTTTATGTTTTTGCAATGTACAAGACCAACCTCTCTTCTGAGAACTCCCACGTACCACTCTTTCATTTTGGTTTGTCCAATGGCTTTAACTTTATCTTCACCAAGAAGTGCTATTGTGTCCCCTTTAAAATATTCCAGCAAATAGTCAATCTTATTTTGACGTAACACAGTTTTCAAAGCCACTCCGTAAGTATTGACACTCAAAGTTTTGTCTTGAAACTTTGGATATTTTATCGTTGGTATCAAAAGCCATGGTGCAGACTTGATTTCTTTGCGGTTTTTTAGGTGCTTTGGCCTATTAATAATTTCTCTGAGTTTTGGAGCTGGATCAGGAGTTGTAACATGGAACTGTGTTACTTGGCTACTTTTTAAGATTTTAATCTGAACAAGGAAAACAAAGAAATGCATCTCTGTACATCCCAGCATGGAAAACGGGAATTGTTGGCGGACCATTTCACCAGTTTTCAACTCCTCCTTTTTAATATTTTTGCTTTGATCTTCCATTTTTACTTCAAAATCTGGATCACATGATATCAAAGAAATGCTTAGATCTTGTGGCTTTTCAAGCAGAAATGTGTGCTTTCCCCACAGCTGAAAAACCACCGGAGGCATACTTTTCCCCCTTTTTTTTATGTCACAAATGGTGAGTTTTGTTGGAATGTAGTTATGACCAAAGACTGTAAAAACAGCTGTAAAAGATGGATGAATATGTTTGGGACCATAAATTCCAACTGAGACTGTTCTATGAACATAGTCCCACACATTAGTTGCTGGAGGCTGGATTTTGCTTGCTTGTACAGCAATCACTGCGTACATCACATGACTTAAGTCCGTTAGCTTCGCTTGTATGGTATCTTGATAGATATAGCAATTCTCTAGCTTCTTAAAAGGTCCTTCTTTGTTGAGACTAAAAAAACACACAATATCACTCATAACTTGGCTGAGTGGATCATTCTTCACTTTAGCTGCAACTTTCACTTCTAGGAAAATGGCTTCACTTGTGTTGAGGTTGCTCAGTGTAAGCTCTATTAGAGGACTTACTGTGCTGGACAGATCATTGTTGCATGACGATGGAGGGTTAAGGATAGCCTTTAAACCAACTTCTTGGAATTCTCCTGGTAACACATGGCCCACAGGGACATGAATGTTGATATCTGAGTCAGGTAGCTGCACTGAACCCCCTTCATGATTCAGTTTACAAACTACATGAATGTCTGTAGCTTGCGTTTGTGCCCATCCAGGACTGTGGCTCATGGCTTCTAAATCGAGGCAGGACCGGGTGAGCTGTCGGTGACTCAACCAAGCCATCTTGTAGGCTTCGCGGTCATTCTGAAGCCATGTCATATCAAAAGCTGTAGCTTTTTGAGGTGCTGTCTTGTGGGGATTAAATCTTCGGTTATCAACTATATCCAGGAAGTCAGAGACGCTCTTGGATCGTCCAGACCTTCTTGTTGAAGTCCTTCTTAGGAGACAATCAATGTCTAGCTCATCACCTGAGGAATCCAAAGAGTCCCTATTGCTAGAAAGTTTAGGGAACAAATAAGGTTTTTCCTTTAATATAGAAAGACGTTTATTATTTTCATTCCTACTGGAAGCAGCTATGTCATGTACAAAAGGGTTGGATCCTGACAGCTCATTCCAGAAAGGATTAGTCTTGGAAACCGCTTGGGCATGTTTGAATACACCAGGCCAGTCAATATCCAAATCCAGTTTACTTTCATTGACATCTGTTTAAAAGAAAAAAAGAAGTATTTCCTAAAGCACAGAGGCTTGAGACATTCCATTCATTTCCAGCTGAGAGTCTGTTAAACTAAGAGGTGACGAAATTTTCTTCCTGAAATCTACAGATAATTTCTATATTTCTTCTTCAGGTTTTTAAACAGTATCAATGTTGATTTAATTAAGAATCTTTCTTAATAGAAAGAGTGCTAACAAATTATTGCTGAATAACAAATTAGTGTTGAAGGATGTAAAGCATATTTTTTGAGATGTTGATCATTATCAACTCATATGATTATTAATTGGCATTGAGTATGATAAAGTTCCATAAGGTTCAAACCATGATATTCCAGTAATTTTGGCATCTTACAAAATGCCATGCATTACTTTCTTTTGTGTCTGTCTCTTTGCAAAGATTAAACAATTACTGTTTCATTTTTCAAACACTGCAGACTGTACAGATAAATGTATTATTCAAGATTCCTTTTGATGCTAGTGCATGTGCATTTAATTGATAACAGCACTCCTACAGTTTATCTCCATGTGTGTGGAATTTGTTGTACTAGCTTTCCATTAGAAAAAAAATCATTGATATAATTTATGAGACCTTGTACAACTTGAAGTTGGGAGAGAAATGTTTGTGTGACTATTAATTTTCTGAGACTGCATATAAATAGACAAATATGGGTGTATAAGTGATATTTACATATGTTTTCTAATAAAAATACTCATTATTAGCAGTGATATCTATTGTTTTCTGAAAAAAAGACATTCCTACATTTTATATTAACAATTGTTCAGAGAAGATGGTTTATAGTTGTTTGAGACTCACCATTCTTACAATGGAATACCTGCAAACTTTTATGCTAAGGGTTTCTATTACTTCATTTTGCCATTATTTTTTCTATATATAGAGGTTATACAATCCCTTCTTTAAATTTAAATTTTAGAGTTTAAATTTTAGAAGGAAAAGTCATTATTTCTATTTTTTTCACCATATCCATAGCTTACATTATTGCACGTTCCATAGTACTTTCCATTTCCAAGGTTATGCTATGCCGCTCAACTGCAAGCATGACCGTTCATACAGCCACAAAAAGAAAAAAATTACTTTTAAATGTTAGTACTTCTCTTTTTGTTTCTTTTTACAAATTGTGATAAAAAGCCAAGACTCTGAATTCTTTTCACAGTTCCAGAAAATTCCCAGTTTGGAAGAATCAAGGTGGAATTTACCTGCTTGCCAGCTGCCTATCTTAAAAGCTGTAACATTGTCTTGACAAGAGTCTTCCAGGTGAGCTGCCAGGGGGATTGAACTCAGGGCAACCTCCTTTTCCTCAAGAACTTTCTGTTGATTAGGGTCACCAGAGGAGGCGAGGCTGTTCAAGCCCCCACTGAAAAGTTCTTTTGTCACTGATCATAGGACAAAAGCTTTCCTTGTGTTGCGATGCTATTACAGTCAAATCATTACTGCATATTAAAATATAAATTAATTATGCTCAAAATAAACATAAGGGATTGGTTTGGGTTTTTTCCCCATCTTAAGGGGCATGTTTCTACAGGAAAAATATGAGCAAAAAACTCTGTCAGAGCCTGAGTCACTAAGACAGACACTTTTTCATGCCAAGGTAACAGCACAATTACTGGAGTGCAGCAGGTCAGCAAAGAAATAATTCCTGCTCCACAACTTACACAGCAAGTGTCAGGCTTGCTGTTACATCTGCTGCTGGACAAGAAGCTAAGAGAATGCCTACCTTATGCAGGGCGAAGTTTTCTCAGCATTGGAGTCAAAAGAGCAAGAAGATTAAAACAACTTTGCCAAGATCCCAGTTTTTAAATTGGGCTAACTTCAAAATTACCCTGCCTTAATGCTTCTTAAAACCCTAAATTAATCTAGTTTGGCTAATTCCCTCTTCTCTTCCCTAATCTTGACCCCCAGTAAACTTACTCTAAGTAGCATTTGTTAATGTAAGATTAAAGATTTCAACTCTTCCTCCCAACCTGCCTGATCCAGAGTTTTACAGAAATAGACTTTAGTTGGAGAGCCTTAGTTCAGAAAATAGAAGAGCCATACTGTAGCTGTCTGAAGGTGTCCTGTCATCCACATCAATCAAAGCCCCCTCTGACCGGCTTCGTGGAATCTCTCCACTGGTTAGGGAATCTGTTCCACTACTGGAAGAATTTTCCTCCTAGAAGACAGTTAAGCATATAAGACATCAGCAAGTATGCAATTTGAAAAAAGGGAAACTGTTGAAGGATAATTGAGCTTTGTTCCTGTAGTGTGACATGAAAAAATGGAGGTATAGATTATGAGCAAATTTATGAACTCTGCCCAAGAGGGTCATAATCCTGAGTGAGTCTTACTATCTAATGTGCATCAAACCCAGCAGATGCTACAGCCACAGTACAATATGGTACCCCAGCCCATAGTGAAGTCCACTAAGTCACAAAATTAGGTGTCTTGTAATTGGAACTGAGCTGATTATGTAATAACTTCCACTCGGGTGGTCTTGAACAAAAGAGTTTTTAAAGAAAATAGACGTTGTAATTCCTGTTTTCAGATAAATTTGAGTAGAATCATTAAAGGGGAAGATCTAGATCTGTTACTTTCCATGATAATTAATATAAAGTATTTTCATCCCATTCTATTTTATTATTCTTAACGTTCCTCCCTGAAAGACAATCAGGTCACATTTCCTTTTAGTCTGTCCAAGAATGACTTTAAGCACCCTTCCTTAGGGAGCACATCAGCACAGCAACAGCCCAAGAGAGGATATTCAGGTCTCTCTTCCTTGTTTAGGCTACAAGTTCTGTTTCATTTTGGTGCAGTCCTTTAGAGGCAGTCAACAGAAGGATGAGCCTCTCAAGGTACCTTGTCCAATGCTGAAGAAAGCAGCAGTTGTTGTGTCTCCCAAAGAAAGAGGAATTACAGAAGTTCCGAGTGAGCATTTGGTAGCCTACATGCTGAAATTACTGTATCCCAGAAACAGAAGCAAGAGGAAATAAAATAAAAGGGATTTTTTGAGGGGGAAAGCTCTTCAAGTTAGTGTTATAAACCAAGACATCACCTAGTGACTTTCTCAGAATCCTCTGAGAGATCCTATATGTAGTGAGATATAAATGCTGATGACCAATAAATACATTAAGATATCTGGGGAAAAAATAAGAGAAACAAACATGGAAGGGAGAAGAAGAGAGAAGGAAAAAATCCACAAGATTTTTGGGTCCATACATGGGATACAATAGTCAGCTTTGTTCAGGAGTCTGAAATATTGCAGCCTGCTACATCTGCAGTGAACATTGCAGCCTAAGGAGACCTCATTTTATCATGTTTAAAATAAAAAATTTAAAAAAAAAAAAAAGAAAAGAAAAGAAAAAGGATTTGGCCTGGTTTTGCTGTAGATGTAAGAAAAAGGAATTTTCAGTTCCAGCTCTCTCCAGTTCCAGTTGAGTTATGGGAAAAGGACACATGCCTTATATCCAGGCATTACTGCACAGAAAGCAGAAGCCAGCTGTCTGTTTTCATTGCACAATGCCATGGTTTAAGATATCTCTTTTTTTTCACTGCAAATGTAAATTGATAGTTTTTTTTCTCTTCCCACAAAAGGTACATTCAGCTACTGGCAGTTTGTTTAGGTGTTGTTTTGTACACAAGTAGGGTGCAAGGCTGAGATCAGGCAAAGCTCAACAGTCACCCAGCACCTCAGAGGGCTGTATGGATTTTCAGGTTCCTTTGTCACCAGAACTTTCTTTTATTTGACCGTTGGAGTCCTGATTTTAGCTAGCCGATAAAGCTAGCCTCCAAAGCCCACACATTCTGGCTTCTGCTACCAGTACCCCACCAGAACAAAACCAGAAAATAAAATCCCTCCTTAATCCCAACACCATTAATTCCAAGATATGACATTCCACATCTGTATAAAGATATCCCTGTTTCTGCTGTCTCTGATAAGCAATGATATATTTGATAATGTATACAAACTCCTTCAAACGAAATAAGTTTTGCTCTGCTGCCACATCTCAAAATGTTGAAAAACCGAACATTGTATAAATACGCAAGATTTTCATCTCTGGCTTCCACATACATAGTGTGGAGGTTTAATCACACCAGCATAATGTATCCATAGTCTAAAATCTAAATAAATGTATAAAAAAGTAAGTCTTCATTTTACAATACCATTTGTACTTGCTGCTAGCACTAATCTCTGTCTGACAATTTACTGATAATTCACAAATTAATTTAAGAGCAGTTTATTAAATAGTTAAAACACCCACAATTGTTTCAGTAGCTGCACAAAGAGAGAGGCAGTAAATAAGAATGAAGAAAAGGCAAGAGTGCAAATGTACAGGGGTTAAAATAGGAAATCCATGGAGAAGGGAGAAGAAGAGAGAAAGAAAGAAAAACAATCTCTTTACACAGTGGGATTATATCGACAGAGACATGAACACAAAACTGCATGTGGAAGTTTTTTAAACACTAAAGACTGCTACAAATAGAATAAACCATTTCCTAAAAGTTCCCTCTGGGAATTCCTCAAAATGTTCATCACTAGCCTGGCACAGAGAAAAGAAAGAAAAGGCAGACACTGAAAAGGAAAACCACTTTCAAAAATAACCCTCCACCCCCAAGAATGCATTTCTTGGTATGACAGCATGATGAGGGATCCCTTGTGACCGAGGCATGTCTTCAGGCCAGCTGAGAAGAGGATGAGAGAAGAGGAGATACATAAACATTCCTGAGCAAAAGATGACCACATTTGGCCAGCATGTCAAGGGATGTGGGAACTGCTGGAGACAAGCTGTACACACACCGCTGGATATTGGTGCAACAAAACCCCTCCTGCTCAGGGTTACGTGAGCTGACACCAGGGTTGGGTCCCACCTCTCCTCTGGTCCAGTCTGAGTGCTGGCAATGCCTAAAGCCCCGGTTCCTTTCTATGAGACTAAGAAGATAAGAAAACCAAATGCTTATCCTTTTCCATGGATACATTCTGTGATAAAATCCCAAATTAAACCTCTGATAGGGAAAACCTATTAACTAGGAACTTACCTGAACAAATTCTGAAGAACAACCAGTCACAAGAGAAGTGAGATCAATACATGTGGGTGTCTCAGTGTGACTTTATGATGTATCCCATGTTACCTGCTCTATGCCCAGAAAATGAATTTTGTGCCTTTCTGTGCCTTTAAACTCAGCCTGAGAGGGGAGAGAGAGAAAAAAACAGCCAAAAAACTCTTTCAAAGTGGTTCTGTGCTTCAAAGTCACTACTCCTCTCTGTTCTTCTGCTGCAGGGAGTGATAGCTGCTGCAGCAGAGAGGGGAGGAAGCACCTTCCTTGCTTTCCAGTGAGCTCCTGGCTCTGTTTCTTCAAAAAAAGAGAGAATTTTCCTGAGAGTTTAATCTCTTCTGAACTTGTTCAGAACACCAGAACATCAAAGCCTCGCTGGAAGACCTTCCACCAGCCTGAAGGGCGGTACCCCACGCTGACCTAGCTCCAAAGAAAAAAAGAGAGAGAGACCACACCCACAAAAAAACTAAACTCTTCCAAATTTCTCTCCACAATGAAAAATTTTATTATTTAACATTATTGTTCTTTTTCTGTGTGTTCGCTAAATAAATAGTTTTTTCCTTCTTCACTTTCCTCCGAATAAATATTTTCTTTTTCTGAACCTGGTGAGTAAAGAATATCTACAACCTGCTTTCTATCAAGAAATAATCTACTCTAAATTTGTCTCAAACTGAGACATATATACAGCCATACTGATCAACACTGAAAGACAAAGGTGTAAAAACTTTTTGCTGAAAACACAGGGAACTATGTCTAGGAAGAACCAGAGAGCAAGCTTTTTATTTGCTGCAGCTATTGAATAAGATGTAAACTGACAAGTGTTTAACGGTGCAAGGAATTCTTTGACTGATGGCATGTCAGCTCACAGTGTGAAGTCTGGAGGGAATGAGGAAGCAAAGAGGTGGGAAAGAGATCAGCTGTGGAGGTGACCAGTGAGTGAACCTGTGACTGCTGAGACACGTGGCATTTTTTGTATGAGGGCAAGCAACAGTTAGCCAGGAGTGCTCTGCTGGGGATTGCTTGACCCATAAGAGTAACTCAGGAACCAGAGCACTGCTGGCAGGCACACACTGCAGCACTGTTACAGAGGAAGAAAAATGCACTAGATGACCTAGAGGAAGAAGGAAGTCTTGGATAGAAAGTTCAGTTTCACAGAAGTCAGGGGACAGATTTGCTGAAGACAGCACTTTTGTCTCATATAATGCCTCCAGAAATTTCTTCCAGGTCTTTCAAAATTTAAGTGCACCTTTTTTTTTTTTCCCCAATCTCACTACCAAAAAAAATATATCCTGCTGTGTCTAAAACAGTGGTAATGAAGAAAATAAAAAAAGCCCAAAGACAAACACTTTTCCCCTGCCTTTGCCTTCAATAGTAAGAGAGAACACATTCCTTTGTGTTTTTCAAGTATCAACATCCCAGCGCAAAACACTAGCAATTTATATTTCATTCTACCTTAACCCTTCTTCAAAAGCAGGTTTTGTTAAGAACACAGCTCTCCTGTGGCCATGTCTCCCCATGGACTTCTACAGGCTCCTCACACAGTGCTACCCTTATTCAAAAAGATTCATGGCCTTTGTATCCCAAGGATGAAGTTTATGCATTAGCAGTGACGGAACAAGCAACAGAAACAGTTGGTGGTGATGTGTCTCATTCCTCAGGCTCATTTTTGGGTGACATGGGGGAAAATGACTTGCTAGTTATATAGGTTGGGTTGTTAGACTTTCAAGTTTCTTTCTGAAAAAGGAGAAATGTAAATGTAGCAGAATGTTATATAAAATGTCCCTTGTCTAACCAAATACTTAGTATACTGGATTATTTAAATTCTATAATATAGAGAGAAGAAAAGGAATTCTAAAGAGACAGCAATACACAGAAGAGGGATTGTTTCAGGACTGCGTATCACCAACAAACCAAAAACACTGCCCCTTCTCAGCAGAATAACATATTTTTGAGTAAGCATCAGCTACAATAATATGCCATATTTTAACTGTGCCTTGGCTCCTGTGGCTTAGAACAGCCTTATGCAGCTCAGAGTTTGGTGAGAGGCACCTGGACCCAAGCTACTAAACGTTGATTATGGATCTGAGCTGCAGTGGTGTAGGCAATACAGCACAGCAAATGGAACATTCAGCTGAAGTGAGGCAGCCTTTGACTTATCTTAGTTTGGTGCACACGAGGCAGTCAAGGAAATGCATCTGTATCTCACTTCAAACAGAGACAAATCTGACTTATAATGTTCAACATTGAGAGTACTCAACCCCTAACATGCTAATACTCAGCAGCAACATTAATGATTTAGCATGATGCAACACCTTGCCATTTTGACTATAATTATAGGAAGGAATTTTCAATGGATATATCTACTAGCTTATTCTGTTGTTAAATAGTTGCCAAGTTTGGTACCTACTTTTTCAGTGTTCTGAAAATTTATCACCCTGTGGGAACTGCAGAGCCATTCACACTGAACCCAGGACTTAAACTTTCTGCAGACCCAACATATGTCTGCGTGGCTGCTTGGAACTGACACAATCACTGCTGGGAATACTTCACCCAGCTAGCACTAAAGGGTAGAGCTGGTACTCTCAGCACAACAAAAATGGGAATTGAAGTGGGTCATCCTCTCAGTAGATTTCCACTATTTTGCAGGTCGGTTTTTATAGCCTCTGCTCAGCTCTGCACAGCCCAGAACAGACTTTACAGCCTGTTTGGGGAACACTGTGCAAGCAAAAATAGCTACACCATAAACACTCCCTCCACAAGGCAAGTATCCTTTCTTCCATTCCACCCATCTACGCTTCTAAAATTGCCTGCTATAAGCATAAGTAGTAGAGAATTTATTTTCAATTATAAACTTTACATTTGGAAATGTTGCTTTCCAGAAGCCTCAAGGATGTGTAGTTAGTTTTTGATGTTGTCTTTTGGGTTTTAGTTACTACTCTGAAATACTCCATGGTTTCCCTTTGGCCTCAGGGAAAAAGAAACGTGTTGCCTTCTACTTACTTTACTAAGTAACATTTTCAAGAACAGGAAATGGAAAGTAAATATATCACTAACAAATTAATTAATTGATTCAACTTTGCAAATTGCAAAATTTCTTCTTTTTGATGAACAGAAAAAATTTTGCAAGTTTACTACCCTAATTCTTCTATGGATTTATGTCCTTACACCAGTTAAAAACAACAGTCAAAAATAACACTGCATTCTCACTTAGTGTCTATACTTGTACAAACTTTGGAAGCACAATTAGTTTCTTTGCTTTAGGAGGTTCTGTGAAAGCACTTTTTGTTCCTTCACAGAGATTACAATACTACAAGTATTGTAACATTGTACTTCTGACTGAAGCCAACAGCTATTCCTTCAAAGTGGATATTCAAAGTACTCTCTAAGGAGCACCTTTAATTTAGTCGTTTCATTACAAAATAAAATATCCATTTCTAGGTGCTGCAAGTGTTTCAGTGTCACCAAAATTAATGCACGCAACACTACAGACAAAGGCAAAGCCTGTACGTACCAAGTTCTGCATGTGAACTAGAGCTCTGCTGCTTTTCTCTGGGTACTTTTAATGTTTGCTAGGATGACACAAAAACCTCAGCTATCAACATTTTTAATCAGCCTAGAGAAGTGGGAACTCCCAGAATGCTCAAAATCTCTGTTAGTTATTTATATCCCTGTGAACTATAGCTGTGATCGCAGGTTTTTAAGTACATGATACCTCCAAAGTACTCTATATATTATTTCATTACCCTGATTTCTTCTTCTCTTTGCACTTAGTTAGACTTTTTCTCACATCCAGGCTGCATGCATGAATTACACTGGGTCTTTAGCTGAGCAGCTTGCCTGTCAGCAGCAAGTGGAGATAAAGGCTGAGACATCTGCCCACTTGCTTGGCTTAGAGAGCACTCCCAACCTTGCATAGTATTCATTACGTCCTTTCCTGGGAAAGGCTCATGTCTGAATATGTTAATGCCACAAGTCAGCTTTGAGCAGGATAGATATGAGCTGTGGTCTGTGAGGGCAGGAAGCAGTGGTGGGGGACAGAAGTAGTGGTAGCATAAGCAGAAATCTTTTGTATGCCGCAGAGTCTCTGGGGCATGACTAAAAAGGGAAAGAAAAGAAAATAATAACTTTCCTCTCTCCCAAACACTTGATTCTGGCAACATTCTTCCAAGCTTATCCAGTTATATGTAGGAAATAGTACACCTACTATCCACCCAGAAAGCAAGCAAAGGATCCATTTTCCAGACAATCAAACCCAGGTTAAGCAGTGAAGCAGTTCTTCAGTTCTTCTGTAGAAACTGGCAGTCAGACACTTCTGAGTTACATGTTTCACAGAAATAATTACTTTTAAATTTAAAGGCTGAGCACAGGCAGGGAAGAAATCCCTCTTGACTTTCAACATTTAAATGTCTCATCTGGCCCAGTGATGTGATAAAAAAATCCTGCAAGGGCTGCGCTCTCTTCACAGTATCAGGGTAAAGCAGAATACATCAAGGAAACCACCCACAGAGAAAGACCAGTGTTTTAGTTGCTCACAGCTCTTAAAAGCTCTCGAAATTATTATTGTAATTAATATTAACAACAGATTTTGAGCACCAGAATCATCTGAATATGTGGCAAATATGTAGGATGGTAGGATGGTTTTTCTGCTATTTCAGGCTAAGAATGATATGACAAAGTGATGTGGCTGACACCATGTCAGGATCCAGTCTTGAACATCCAACTGTGGAACTAAATTGCCTGTCAGTGTGCTGCCTGGATAGCAACATTTTATTTTCGATGGGTGTAGATTAAAGATGCATGAGCAAAATACGCAATGAGAACCTTGAAGGAAATTGAACCTGATATCCAGGCATATAAAAGGTGCCTTGAGGCTTCTGGTGTTCTGGTTTCAGCAAAATGAGGTGAGTGCCCAGAGAGGNCACAAAGGAAAAACCTGGCAGAAAGCTGCTAGTGTCAGGTGGCCCTTTTAATATGGAACCACTTTGGTTTGGTGTTGGTAACTTGGAGGAGGACAAAAAAACCCCAACACACAAAAAATTATTTAACACAGTAACACACATGGAGAATTTACTTTGAAAGGTTTAAACAATCTAAGACAAGCTTTCAAAATGTATAAACTTGCAAATAAGGTACCCCAGTTGTGTAGGGCAAGAATGGCAAGAGTGGCACAGTGAAGAGGGGGGAAACATGTCAATCACTTGTTCCATTTCTCTTGGGAAATATAAAGGGAAATCAATATTGA
>VZTN01036975.1:291-31024 GCA_013400515.1 Erpornis zantholeuca | reverse complement strand
AAATGGCAGAAAATGGAAAATACATGGCACATGATCAGCTCAACATGGAAAAAAATAATAAAAGAGGCAACTACCTGTTTGGGAAAATAATTACATTAAATATATTAGAAGAAAGTAAATCCATTTCTATGGTTGTAATTAGAGGTTAGTTCAGAGAGTTAATAACTGCAAGAATAATCATTCTTCAGTGCATCCACAAATTACGTTTTGCTGTACTTGACTGACCACATAACAGACACAGGGAACATGTACCAGCACAAATAGTATGTTTGACAGATTGCAATAATATTCACAAGGAAAGACTCTTACCTACATTTGTGTATTGAAGGACTTGTTTAATAATCCTTGACACTTTGGGAACATGGTAAAAAGAGCATCAGAGAGGGAGTCTTAATCACAGAGACAACTTCCAAGATTTACTGCAGAAAGTGAACTTTTCCTTTGTTGCTTTTTATGGCAATTACAGTTCCCAAAGTTTGGTCGGATCTTTCTCCCAGAAGTGAGACATCATTACATTTAAAACATTTGTGCCTGTGTTGTTATTAATAGCCTGAGCTGTCCGTTAAGCTACACCTGCCAATATTATAAAGTTATTTTTGACAATGTATTTTGAAGGGAAGAAGGGAGGGGAGTTCATAAAAATGCATTTTGTTCTCTAAAAGCCAAAAACAGCACCTCTCATTATACTGCAAACTTTCCCTTTACATAACAGTCACACATGCTCTTGACTGAGCCCAGTTATTTCTATCAAATGGGATACATGTTTAAATGGATAGTTTCTCTACCAGTGAAGGGTATTTGAACCTCTGAACTGCACTCTTAAGTACTACCTTTTAATAGTACTTTTAACTGAATATTTCACAGAAATAATATGACTGCCAGATCAACTTTAACATGGAAAAGATCCAGCAACAAAAATTAAGTCAGAGGAAGATAAACTGCCATGCAATATCAGGTCCCATGTAATAATCCATCTCCAATTACAGAAGACTGCATATTTCAGAGGAAAAAGAAAAAAGTCCTACCTATGAAAATGAGTACCTGCTACTTCCAGTACTGCTGGAAGTTTTAGAACTAAAATGGCAGTGATTCTATCTTAAAATAAATAAAAAAAAAATACAGTGTACAATATGTATTTACAATATGCAAATACAGTGGATCTTCTTCTGAAGGAGCAATTAAGTTTGAGAAGACTTGAGGCAACAAGTTCCCAATAAATTGCATGCCCTTATGTGTCTAAATTTAGATTTTAAATCCAGCTGCTTTGCTGGCTCATTCATTGAACTGTCTATTCCTATAGAGAAGGGTATCTGTATATCTGGATGTGAATATTTGGTACAATAAGCAGAGTAACATGTTCAATCTCATCCACTTTTATACAGCAATTACAGTCATTCTTCAACAATTTTCTCTTTTTAGAAGTGAAAACAAAAAGTGTAAGAGAGAATTTTTCCAGGTCTCTTCTTCCTTCTGTCCCTACATTCTTTAACCTTCATTCTCTCCACTGCACCACAGTATCCAACTGTCTTTTCAACAGCAGTTCTCCTTCTGGCTAAACAAGATGCAGAACTTCAGTGGAAAGCCAGTTTTCCCATCCAGGAAAACCACATTATTATATTGTGATGGATAGTATTACCCACTGGAAGCATCTTAAGGCTGTGTATTCTCTTGTCCTGGCTCCTTGAACAGCTCAGATGCAGAAGCCACTCCTGAGGTTCTCACCAGACAGTTGGGTTATCTCCAAAATCAATCAGTACTTTGCTTGTACTACAAATTGGAAAAGTTCCCCATGTTAATGCAGGCATTCCTGTGCTGACTTTTATCTCACATTGTCTCTATTCCCCCAAAAAGCAACAGCAGAGCTCCAACTTGCTTTTCCTAACATCCATGCCAATCAGGCTGCTACCAACACCCCATCTTCTCACTGTTTCCTGCTCTTCCTTCTGAGCCAACATCACTGAGGGAAAAATTTGATGAAACAGCTGAGAGAGCTGTAATTGTTCAGGAATAGTATGACCTGGCACTATTACACTGATGGGTGCCTAATGATGTGAGAAATCTATCCCACACAGCTCTATAACATCTTTCCATATCATTTGCCATGAAGAAAGCTTAATGTTAATAATAACTTAGTGTTATTTCTTCTCTGCATTTAACATGGCAGTGATGCAAAGAGAAAGAAGGCATAAAGCTGTNTCCTTGGAGAGCGAGCTGGAGAGGATTTGTTATGTTTATTTTAGCATAAGGGAACAGCACTTAACAAGCTACAGGAAACCTCAGAGTTACATCAGCAATGTAGGATTTGAAAAATATAAAAGTTGAAACTTAAGGCATCACCTTCTTTCTTATTTCCTTCCCTACCTCTACATAGGTTCATGAGTTATGACACTGTGTTAGAGATTTTGAGGGAATGAGCATAGGACAGAAAAGGAGGATGTCAGTGGCTCAAGCTCTGCAATAGCGAAGACTCTCTGCCCAGTCACATGTCAAAGGGCAAAAAAAAAAAAAAAACCCATACCAACCCTTAAATTATCATAAATTGCATCTTTTTAATTACAAAAAGATCAGTTTAGTTGTGGAAAAATTTTCATTTCTGGGTGACATCCTGAAATTTAAAAAAATGGCTGAAGAGATGAAGTCATAAATTGCTTAGAAAGTCGGACTGAAAGCAAACTTATCTAATTCCCAAAGAGTGCCTCTCAGACACCCCCGCAGAAAATCCCAAGCAAAGTGATTCAAAAAAAGTGTTGATGATACTCCATCAATACAAAATATTTGTCCAGACTTTTATTTCAATGTTTCTCTCTCAGCAACATTTACTATTTTTTACCACAGCTGAAGTTATTGTCTTTCTAGTAGAAGAGGAGGGCTGTAGATCAGTAACTCAGATAGAATCACAGCATTTCAGTATGAGTGAGCGTGCTCACCTTCCAATTTTATACAGACTAAGCAAGTTCAATAGTTTATAATATTAAGTCTTTGAAAAAGCTGAAGTTCCATGATCTTACTGGCTTACTACACAAAAAATACCCTGGGTGTCATGTATCATCTAAACCGTCCTCTGTAGCCATGTGATGCTCCACTTACTAGAAAGAATAAACATCTGGTTTACAAAGTGAAATGGATCTATAGACTATTTTCAGACTACAGAAATGACAGAAAATGGATTTGAGACCACTATGATGTTTAAACATCATGCAAAACCACATTAAATTCACAATTACTATTTGGAAATGTAATTTGCATATGATGCATAGACCTGAGATTTTCTCTGACAGCCTGTCTTCCAGGAGGGGAGGATAATCTCTCCCTGCTAGAGGAAACTACCAACAGTGTCCCATAGATTGGCTACAGGAGATTGAGAGGAACAGACATCCATCCCAAATATCACTAAACAGCCCAGGGCACAAAGTCCCTACAGGTACCTGCACAGGCCATTTCTTTTGGAGTCAATGGCTCTGGGAGGCTTGAGTTTTTCTAGCTGGCCTGTTTCAGTCTGATCAGTAAGAGCAGAGCAGCCTTTTCTTCAGACAGAAACGTACCAAATACAAGGATAGAAGTGAAATAAACTAAACCCAGACCTCACTTACAACAGTTTTTTAGTGCTTTGATTTTCCTAATTAGGAACCTGAAGGCACCTGCCATGTGTTAGCTCAGAGAATTCAGCCTGTTCAGAAACACCTTCTAAATGCCAGCCCTAAAGAAAAACTTTTTCTGGTCTCACCTTCATAAGTTTACTGTCCTTGCTCCATTTGTACTGAAATGTGGGAGGAAGAATTCACAGCCCTTCCAAAAGGTCACTGACTTTGATGATCAAAGCATTCCCTTACCCATCTCACCTCCCTGGCAGCAAGTCTTGAGATTTACACTTTTAACCAGCTCCTACACCTCAAGATAATAAGGTTCAAAATATGTGTTTTGTTATGTGCAATCCTGCAGAATCATATATGCAAAATTCCACTGTTTAGCTTTTCCTAACCAAATTCGTGATTTTGGGCTGGAGGGTTTTTTTCTATAGAGATCAACACACACAAAATGTTAACAGCACAGTTGAAAGACTGTTTAGGTCAATCAGCTCACTCCTACCACTACACGTGTATCCTTGGCATCACTGTCAGGGGTTCCTTGATTAAAGTATACAAGTGTCATGATGCCCTAAACATCATAAACATCCTCTTAACATTTACCTTACAAATAGCAAATCAAGTACACACCTTGATGTGCACCTTGATGCATGACAGCAAGTAACTTTGCTTAAGGCATTTTTGCTTGGCTGTAATGAGACAGGAGACTCCTGTTATTTGTTTTATCTCTATCCTACAGACACATGTAATCCTGATTGTGCAATTTATTGAACGTGTTTTTCAGCCTCCCTTTCATGGAAATTATTCATCTATATTTCAGGTCACTGATGATGACAAGTAGATATCTGCAGAACACAGGATTCTCCAACAAGGTTTTGTCTAGTACAAAAAGGGAAAGAAAAGCATGAAGTATGTAAATCGATACTCAAATTAAATATATTCTGCTTCCAAAACTTCATCTAAACTTTAATTTGGCAGGTATTCTTGGAGGTGCATGATCCAAATGTTGACCAGCATGAAGTTAGTTTAGGTTAGCTCCTGACAGATCACAGCCCAAAGGTTATATTTGTATATGTTCTTTCTTCAGTAAAAACTAGAAATATGTACAACTTTGCTCAAAACTTGAATTGTTATGACCTAAATACCTTCTATAATGTGGTGTTTCTCTGTTACCTATTATACAGCTATGTCACACCCACCAGAAGTGAAAAGTATCACACAGAAGGTCATCAACAAGAACATAGGAAGATATTTGTCTAACATGGTACAAGTTCTAATATTCAGAACTTCAGGAGATTTCACTCAACTTCACATTAAGAAGAAATGATGTTAGGCCCCAAGTCTTGATAAATGTAACTAAACAGTTCACTCTGTTGTGAAAACTGGTCCAGATAATTTTATTTTACAGTGCAAATTCATATCAAATTGCTGATTTTAACAATATTTCACAATGATAAGTCAACATCTATGATCATCATTTAGTATGTTGAATCACTAGCATCCACACAATAATTTAATTTTAAAGTTCTTTAGAGATTAACATTTAAAAAAACTTGAGTCTTAACCTGTAATCCATAAGTGAACTTTTTGCCTACAGGGAAACAGAGCAAGTTTTTGCTCCACTTTTTCCATACTAGGAGAGACATGATTTGCCACCTAGGAAACATTTAGGTTTTTCAGCCTCCCAGACCTATTTGTACCAAGACACAGTTTTTGGCACCACAGCAATAAAAACCTGGCAAATCCTAGAGCTGATAGTTTCAGAATCACTGAATTTGGTTTATTCATAAATTTTAAAGCAAAACTTCCCAGGAAAACAATCATCTTTCCTCTTCCTATGAAGAATCTAGGCCATAGAACTTTACCTAGCTGTTATTGTGACAAGTTGTGTGATTGTAACACTTTTTATTGAATTGAACTACTAAAAAAAAAAAATCCAATTCTCTGCCTCAGACCTTAGATTTATATTCTGTTGGGACACAAATCAGGGTTTTATGTTACTTTTTCATGGATATTCTTGTAGAACTAGCTGGAATAGCATCCCTCTGCAAAGCTTTGTACAAATACATAAAAAGCCGAGCCTTGTAACAACAAACTGATTGTTTAATGCAGAAGATATGGAAGGGTAGGGATGGGGGAAAAATGGAGATAGACAAGTTTACATATCATGAAATCATATAACAGTTTGGGTTGGAAGGTTAACCTTGAAGGTAACCTTTGACAGTTAACTAGTCCTAACCAAGATGGGAAGACTAAACCACAAAGAAAGTGATAAGAATATTCCGGTGCCTTCCACCCTGCCGTAAGAATTGTGTAAATATGTGCTAACCCCTTAAAAATTCTGCTCCAAACAACTTGTCCCAGACCACTTAGAAAATCACTGAATGGGAACAGGACTTGAAAATGCTGTGGGAAGAAGAGTGTCATCCAGACCAAAAGGATGAAAATAATCACATAAATATCATAAGAGCCCTTCTCTGTCCCCAGGTGCTCACACCCTGAAAAGGCAATTAACTGGAGAGCAAGGCAGGCACTCATAACACCACCTGGCAGCCTTTGACACTGCTATGTTTGTCTTCCCTTTCCAGCTATGAGCAGAAACAGATAAAACTGAACTGTAGCCATATATTACAGGTAGCAGAAAATTACTGATATACACACACACACATACACACACCTTACAGTGTTTCTCTCTCCCATGTTTTCATTTATCTGGTAAAAGTATTTAGTAGTAGCCAAACGTAGAAATCTGATAGTATTTATTATTGAAAAAAAAATTGTGGTGATGGAAAATGCCATTTGCATTAGGTTCAGACTTCCAAAATATTGTCCTTCTGTTTCTGCTACCATCTATTACATGAGATGAGGAGAGGTCCGGGGGAACTCTTGCTTATCTGGGGAGCACGTGACTATTGCACACAACACTTTTTGCTGTGTGTTCTGTGACTACGGTACAATCATTACTGGTTAAAATACACCAGGGAATTCCAAGGTGCAAAGGGCTCTCCTACATATTTCCTGATTAGTAGCACTTTTCTGCTCTGCCATAATAGTATCCACTTCTCAGTGCAAGAAAGAAAAGAAAAGAAAAGAAAAGAAAAGAAAAGAAAAGAAAAGAAAAGAAAAGAAAAGAAAAGAAAAGAAAAGAAAAGAAAAGAAAAGAAAAGAAAAGAGAAAAGAGAAAAGAGAAAAGAAAAGGAGTCCCTAAGCAGAACTATCTGTCATTACTCATGTTTGAGACACTATAATTTCACACAGAGCAACAGGTAACAATTAGTGCTACAGGAATTAGGGCAGTACTATGAATAAATTGATATTTCTTGTCTCTCTGCAGTGTCCCACCCCTCCCACATTTACAGAGAGCCTGTTAAGGCTAGTGGATCAGAATAAACCCAAGAAGGTTATCATCACATCACAGCCTTTTCTTCAGGGCTAAGAGAAGGTATTGCATGAGATCATGCATGAATATAAACAAACCACTTCAAAGTCCCATCAGTTGTCCCTCCCCCGAGTTATTTCAGACAATGTCATTTCCTTTTAATTACGCAGCTTAGCACATGTACAAAAAGAGTTTATTTTCTATGTAAATACATATCCAAACTTTGGTCCCATTTAGCATCATAGGACAGAAAGTAGGCTGTAGGATTTGCCACTGATGGGTCACAAGATTTGCATTGACTTGTGAAACTTTTGGGTTTTTTTACAGACCTAGGCTCGGGTGCGAACTTGAACTCCTTGTCAAGTTGTTACACGAATGCTTTGTGATACAGCTTATTCAGCCAGGGGAAAGGAGTTGCTTCTTTGGCATGATCACAGGATGAATGGCACAATGGACAAGCAAGACTGTTGGCATTTATTAGTAGGTAAAGATGAAACCTGAAATAATATCATTATGTCTAACTAGAGGTCAGTGCAGATTAAAGTACAAACCAATATGCTTTAGAATCAATTTAAATACTTCTGAACCCCCATTTAATGCAGGGAAATATTATATGCCTCCATGGAGAGAGATGGAGAAAGAGATTAAAGAATTAGTTCAGAGCAAGCCTGGAATAGAAGAAGGGTCAAGTCTCCCAAGCCTTCGAAGTATTAGAAAAGGGATGACATCATGTGGCACTGTGCTTGAGGCCAAGCCTGGTCTTGGGGTTGCCATCTGACTGGGTGCTGGCTGTCTGGCTGCTCCCCAAAACATCAGTCCTACATCTCCTTTGCATCAACACTGGTGCTTATCTGGTCTCACCCGGAGCTGGTCCAGGCACAATGACTCAGTGTTCTCCTGGCCTGCAGGAAGCAATGGCTAGGTGTGAGCAAGGGGACTACCCCATTCTGCAGCACACAGCCATTACCAAGCTTCAGGGGAGTGCAAGAAGCTACCCAAAGTAAAGCAGCAGTTCACTATCCCACGGGTGTGCAGCAAAGAAGAGCACAAACATTTGTAAGTACTCCAAGTGTCCAGCGAAGGCAGACTTCCTCTAATAATTCAGAAAGGTCCTTTCCCCATTGAGAGAGCTGAAGAAAATGGCAAAATAGTCTACTCTTTGCATTTTGGACTCAAACAATTGTCATCTAGAGTCTCCTGTAAATACATATCCCAAACATAAGGCCTCAGTTATTCTCTTCTGGGCTGTGGGATTCCAGAGGGTTTCAGCCTGCAGAGTCACCCGCACATCAAGGGAGAGGCAGCATATAATACAGCTTTCAGCTAAATAATCAGCCATCTTCTCCTAGATCTGTCTGGCTTAAAAGGGGAAGTTCAGCTGCACGAGAAAAGGACTCCTACTCTTACAGTATTTAATCAGAATATGCCTCCTATAAAATTTCAGGTACTTCCAAACCTAAATTCCTTTTCCTATCACCAAAAGGACACCAGAGCCCAAAACATTCCTTGCAACAAGCTACAAAATTCTTTGGGTTTTCTGATGTTTTCAGTGGTTCAAAGCCTTGCTTCAGCTTCACCACTTCTCCTTGGTAGGGATGTACTGCAGTGACTCCACATATCAAAGTACACAAGAGACTCTTTGAGGAAATTCTGGAGGGTGGAAAAGGAAAGTCAGTGGAAAGTGATATGACTGTGTTTGCTCACAAACCAAAATTACTGAGTTTATTAACACTAGAGCAGACTATGAAGAACTAAGGGAAAGCCTAATAAATTACACAGCATGAGATTAGGTTTGCTGTAGATAAGAGGTGCTCTCAAAGGAACAATTTGAAATTATTCATACACATTGATTTCTTAACTAGTTTAGAAATTTCTTAGGAAGAGTTCAAGCACGACCTTCAGCAGTTTAAAAAGGATTTGCAGAAATTCAAATGGAATACTCATCTATACTGACAAACAGATTAAAATGTGGTAAAATACTGCAGAGCTAATTGAAGTACGTTTTCCATTAGTATATGATGTCACATTTACACTGCAATTCAGTTTGTGAAAAAAAACCCTATTTTCTTCTGAAATTACAGAGTTGAAAGAGATGAACTGAAAATAATTCCAGAAAGAGGGAGAGATGGGAGGAGAAAGCTTCCAAAGAAGTTAACATGTGGTGATAGCAGCAGTGTAGGGGACAACAAGAAAGGGATGATATTCAAGTAGCTTTTTTCATCTTTCCAATACAGGTTTCATTTCCCACTGTGGGATCTGTGAGGTAAATTACAATTCTATGCAGTTGGAGAAGTAATAGGAGAGCCTATAGTTCCAGACAGAACTATGCTTATTGTTTTATAAATTTTGTTACAAGTATGAACCAGGTCTTTGGTGTAGAAATATGATGAACAACAGCTGCCACTACTGCAGAGCTCAGCTCTTCAGACAGGAGAACATCCTTTAGAGATCAGCAGATTAGGTTGACTAATTGACTCTTCTGTCCAAAAAAAAAACAGTCTTTGCCTTTAACAGAAAAATGATTTATTTTTCTGGACTGTATGGGTTTTTAGCATTATTTTGTATCCATATTTCAGGTGTACTTCCCTGAAGGAACTTGTGCCAAAATTTGCAGTAGCATGAACACATGCATGAACACTACTCAAGGAGCTTGAGTTTATCCATTCTGAAAAACAGAGAGGAGTGGCTTCCAAGTTCAGAGATAGTGAGCATCAAAGGACTTTTTTCCCTTGGATACCATTCATTGAAGTCTCTCACAGATAGTCCACCAAACACAAATATTTCTGCTCCATAGGGGGAAATAGCTATGATAAAGACTAAAATAAGCTGAACAACAAAGTGTGCAATTGAACCCAACTAACCATTCTCATAATAACGGGAGAAAGACAGGGAAGAGAAACAGCACAAAAATTTAAACCAAATATTTAAATGCTAAATAAACCTACAACATATTGCTGTGGCAAGTCCGGGGAAGGGCAAAAAAGTTGATGAAGGGTGTACAACACAGTTATTATGGGGAGCAGCTGAGGGAACTGGGGTTGTTTAGGCTTGAGAAAAGGAGGCTTAAGGGGAACCTTGTTGCTCTCTACAGCTATCTGAAAGGAGGTTGATGTGAGGTGTGGGTTGGTCTCTTTTCCCAGCTAACAAGCAATAAGACAAAAGGAAATGGCCTCAAGTTGTGCCAGGGGAGTTTATATTGGATATTATGAAAAAATTCTTCACCAAAGGAGTTGTCAAGCCTCGGAACAGGTTGTCCAGAGAAGTGGTGGAGTCACCATCCCTGGAGGCATTTAAAAGATGTGTGGGTGTGGTTCTCAGGGACATGGTTTAGTGGCAGAAGTGGCAGTGCTGGTTTAATGGTTGGACTTTATGTTCTTAGGGGTCTTTTCCAACCCAAGCAATCCTTTGGTTCTATGACTCTATGTAATTAGCCTGTTGAACACACTCCCACAGGATATTGTTGTACTATGCAGTTTAGTAAATACAAACATAGGTATTCCTTGTTTTTTATGTACCCAAGGCAAACACCATTCTCTGGCTTCTCATACATCAATAACCAGCCTGAACCTGAGCTGTTAATCCCACTGTATATGTCCCACCCAAGACAGACACTGTTTTCAATGTATAAGTTCAGTGTTGGAGCCTTTTATATTAACTATTGTCAAATACATGATTTTGGGCTAGGGAAAGTGCTGCCAGCATGGCAATTTGTGCCTCCCAAGATCTACCCAGTATGAATGATTCCCTCACTTCTTCTCTCTCTAGATCAGTTACTCAGGAGGATACTTATTTCTGTTTCAAAATAAAGCCAGTCAAAATCTACTCCCAAGCTGTTAATATTTTGATCTTTCTTCTTAAAAAATAAATCCATATTAAAAAAAAAAAGAGGTATTAGCTGAGTGGTAATAACAGGTAGGAAAACAGGTTTCTTTTTTTGTCTTTCACTTAAATCTTTCTATTTTTAAACAGACCCACCAGCTCTGCTTGTTATTTTTTAGCCATAAAGGGAGTTGGTTCAAGGTATGTCAGCATGATAGGTCTTGCCTCCATTTAGGCTGGAAGTATTACCTTTCAAGGATTCTTTTTATAGAGAACGAATATTTCAGTGTTCAGAAGTGCCCTTTAAACTCTCTTTTTCTGACTCCTAATGGCTGCATTGTTCCCAGGGAGGATTGCTGGGGGTGTTCACCATTCTGATCCCCAACTCGTAAAGCCAGAGGCCAACCCAAGAGCTGCATGTGTGGAGTGTTTTAGTTCATATAGTGCTTCAATAAAACCAAACCAACCAATCAACCAGCAAAAACAACAAACCCCACAGAGGTGCATGTGGGTGCACACACACACAGATCTACAGCAGCTCATTGCACAGAAGTAAGACAGAGAAGGAGAGCTTAAGACTGATTGATTAAAAATTTTAAGAGGTTCACCATTATTTATGCTCTCAGCCAAGGCAATCACCAGCACTTAGCAAATACCTTTCTCCACACATCCCAAATCACCCTAGGGTACGATATCATGCAATTCAAACTGCACATAAGTTCTGCACCCTCTCCAGCACCACCTGGAACTAGCAATGGCCAAAGATAGTACAGGACTGATGCAATAGTACTAGGCAAAAAACTACTCTGATAGTTCAGATCCTCCAATGTATTTTAAACGTAACCAGCAAAAGAAAAAAAGCAAACTCACCATTCTGGAAACTAAGAACTTTTCCCTAGGTCCAAATTAGGATTTTGTTCAAGACATCAGTAATGCTGAAGGAGCACTTATCCCTGCTCTGGCTTTGAAACACTCTGGCGTGCTCTGGGTTCAGGTAGGTGCTGGAGCACACCTGGCGAGCCTCCCTCTTCGCAGGGCTGAGCAATGCCTGCTGGAATGTGCAGTCTAGCAGGAACCTGGCACCGCTTGCTCAGACAGAGGGGCGTGAGCCATGGGACTACATTACCCATAATTGCTTTGAGCTGGTTTATGATTACACCTGAAACCAGGAGAGGTGGTGCGGGAGTTTCACCCAGGGGGGGAGAGAGATATGCAGAGGAGAAGGAGGAAGCATGTGCTCCTGGTGTGCCACTGGAACAGACTTAGGATTTTCTACTTACACGTGCCATGTTGCAGATATACTGAATTGTTGGGAGGGGTTCAAAGAGTGGCCTTCTGATTAAGGTCAAGTTAGAAATAATTAGATTTACTGGCAGTGAGTGCAGTGACTGAAATTGCTTGAACCTGTATGACCGGTTTAGGCATCTCTGTGTATGTGAGAGAATCGGGCAACTGGGTATAAGGAAGCAAGTGAAGGAGGGGTGGCAGTGGCCTAGGATATCTACAGACTAGGGAAGACAGAGACATTTAGGAGGGTGAGGAGGAAAACACTCTTTTCTAGCCCCACATCCTCTAGGAAATAGCAATTTTTTCCATACATTATATTGCAGGTGGGTTTTTTTTCCAGTGATTTAAGAATTCCGTAGAATAAAGTTTAAAAGGACAAAGGTTACAGGTACAGAAAGATAAGAAAAATGTGCCAGGAATGTCACAGGGATTTGGAGGAGGGATGATTTACCTATCCCATTTTTATTTGCTACCTGTGGATTTATGATATTTAGGAATCACAGCTGAAACCTTTTCACTGAAAGAGGTTTCACAGGCTTTCTAAGCCTGCATCCTAAAAGCTGAAGTATAAATCAGACAGGATAAAAAAACAGAGAAAGGCAGAATCCAGGCTGTTTATGAATGAGATAGTGCCAACTGGTGGGCAATTTCCACCAAATAAGCAACCTGCCAAAATAAGCAGTTCTGTTTGATCTGACAGCAAAATGGGGTGAAACTCAGCAAATAGTTTCATCCTGAAAAAAATGAAGTTGAAATGGCCAACTATTTCAGCTAAATGGTCAATCCGTTACAGCACCATTCAGAGAACCAAATATTTTCCCTCCCATCCAATCCAGAAAACAGCCTTTCCCAACCCACCATATGTGACAAAGATGAAAAATAGATGCCCCATCTCCAAACTGTTTGAGTGACCAGATCGATTGCTGAGAGAGCTTTACCCTGCTGTCAGAAGAAGGATGTTAGAGTAATACAGCATAGTTCTTCACTCTCTGCTAAAATTACCAGTTACAGAAGAATTAGGAGATTTCTTCTACCGCTGCTTCTCTAAAGGCATAGTTTGGAAAATCAGCATCTGGAAATAGAAAATGTAGGACAGATAAGCCCTGTCAGACACTTTTAGGAGAAGGGAAAAAACTCCAGTGACATTTAGTGGCTTACGCAGAGTTATTAAGAAAGCAAGTATTTAATTTTTGTAATATGTTTCATTTTCTGGGTTTTTTGAGTTTTCTTGATGTAAGTGTTTTCTATCATGTGCGTCTAATACTAATGACAATGACAACCTAAACCAGTTGAAACTCACTGTCATACTAATAGAATTGAATAATAAATTAAGACCTTGGTATCCTAAACTCTACATTTCAATCCCTTTTCTGTTATCTCAGACTACTCCTTAACATTTCTGTTTAGGCAAGATATCTTTCCCAGGCTTCATTTCTCTGAATGAAGCATTATCTCATAAAAGAAATGTTAGTTAAAAGTAGAAGTACTTTCAGAGCCAGATGTTTTTAATAATCTATTCCTCTGAATAAAAGAATAATTAAAAAAATATTAGTGGTATTTTACCTGAAGTTTAGGCTGATGATTTTTAACATCCCTTTTCATAGGGATGAATCAAAAATCAATTAAAATAATACCCCTCTTAGCTGTTTCTCAGGTAGAAAGTCAGTCTAGAACCCATAAAGCTGCAGTTGGGATCCTGATGACTCACATAAAGCATCTACAGGATTTGAGTTGATCTCTGGGTCTCATAAAACCATAGAACCATAAAGTTATTTGGGCTGGACATCTTGCCCTAGATCAGGTTTCTCAAAGTCCCATCAAACCTGGCCATGAACACTTCCAGGGATGGGGCATCCACAACTTCTCTGGGCAGCTTGCTCCAGTGCCTCACCACCCTCTCAGTAAAGAAATTATTCCTAATATGTAATCTAAACTTATTCTCTTTCAGTCTAAAGCCATTTTCTCTTATCCTCTCCCTACATGCTTCCTTAAAAAGTCCCTCTCCAGCTTTCTTGTCATGTCCTTCAGGTACTGGAAAACTCCTAACTCCAAAAGGGCCCAAGTATTAACATAGTCTAGCTGGGTTTTCCCTACAAGGGTGAGCAGTTATTAGTTCCCACGTATTTATTAAAGTCTGCCACTTCTGTCTTGTTGCATAATAAAATTTACCTTGAAGGCATCTAAACCAGATGTTTAAAAGACAGCACTGCCTAATCTGCTACCACTCCAGAAACAGTTCTGGCTGGTCAGCTTTCATTTCCAGACTCCTCAGAAACCCAGACTCTGCAACAGCTTCTGTTTGAACATCATTTGGTGAGACACTGCTGTTTTCTGCAGCTTGACTTGTTTTCAGAGCAAAGTCTTCCAGAAAGAGATTTAGACTCCTAGGCCTTAAGAATGTTAAATAGTATGTGGACAGTTAATAAGCACTTTCATGGGTTTAATTAACTGCACTGGTTGTACACACATGCTGTGGACACAGACAAAGCCAATAGCAAATGCTGACAGGCTCATTTGGCAATATTTTTTTACTCTTTTTTTTGGTTTTTATTGTTGTTTTTGTTAAGCTTTATCCACTTCTCATATACATTTATGTCATTGAAATCAGTGGAATTTAGGGAGAAATCTTTTGGAAGTGGGACCAATGAGGATAGTCCCAAGATGGGAAGTTTGGAAGCCGGGAGCACATGCACGTGATAAGCCCTGGAAGAAATCCAGACATGGTGGGTCAGTCCACCTGAGCCCCCCAAAAAATGGAGCAATAGCAGCAGAGCTGGTCTCCAGCAACTGCTAACTCCAGGGCAGAAGCAACACCACAGGATACTTAACCTTGCTTTGGAAGTGGGTGAATACTGCCAAGCCACATCCTTTAACTTTTGCAACCTTATTGGTAGTGGTGGCAGAATCCTGGAAAGTTTGGGAATGTCAACAATCACATGCTAGCTTGAAGGAACATAACAGGCATGGGAAGTGGCAGCTGTGTCTTTGCTTCTTGTCTGATTACAGTGTGGGCTTCCCCCTTCACTGATTTGTTGCATTTTACTTGTTTGTTAAATAACTACATATTTTGATGGTTAAACCTAGCAAGGACTGTGGGGTCAAAGGGCACACTTACGTTCTTTGTAAGACGTAAATGTAAGACATTTTATCTGCTTGCAACAGATGGAATAGCTGGGGCAGAAAGTTGCATATACTCTTGGATCTGCATCTGTTTGCTGCAGTTCTCATCAGAAGAAAGGAAAACACCAAGGTCTCACTGTACATTACATATTGTTCTCATCCCATTTGTTTCAGTTGTTCCTAAAGCTCCTGAAAAAACAAATACAAACCCCTTGCCCAGCAAGCCATGAGAAGAGGGGCACCATTAACCACAGGCTACGTGACAGTTACCTATGTAATTATTTCCAACACAAATTAGCTGTGGTCACTACACTAAGATTTAGGAATGCATCTGGGAGAGGAGACAAAGGTTCAATGTCAGGACATTCTGGATATAAATGTCTGATCACTCAGACATGGTCAAATATTTTATTCTTCCCCTGCCTCTTCCCACCAATGGTAGAAAAACTTGCATGACAGAAAGTATTCAGGGCAAAGATGTTTTACACGGGAGGTAGCAGCTTGGAAATACCTCCCAATAAAATAACAATTAATAACCAAGAGAAGTGTGGGATGAAAACTGGTCTTCTGACAGGTCTGTGCTAGAAAATGTTTTATAATATAGTAATGCTGGCAAAAGCAGTTCTGGCTGTTTTTACTGATTCCAGGCCTCTGAGTATTATCTATACCAGCAAAAGCACTTCTGCCAGTTCTGTATCACATTAGGGCTCTTGCCAGTATCAAACACTGCCAAAATCACATTCTTAAGAGATATGACTTACACTAGCACACATATATAAAACAAAGCAGGCTTTACAAACTAATGACTACTCCACCCACGCAGGCAAACCCACTTTTCCTGATAAATAGTGAACCAAAGCAACCAGAAAGATTTTACCTGTTTTTTGAAGGGCAGGATACAGTTCTGGGCAATGTTACACATCAGTAAAACAGCTCTCAGAGTATACTGTATCCCCAGCAGGCTTTCTCTTAGACTTTAGTCAAGGTGAATATTTGGTTTAAAAAAATCGGTGACATCACACTTTAAGGAACACATAGAATTGTGGCAAGAGTTCCACAGCATGGGAAGCTAGAGCCAAAGCACAAGTGTGTACTGAAACAGAAGCAGATCAAAAGCAAGCAATGCTGTCCGATTAGTAATGAAGATGTTATAGTGGGCAGCAGAAGCTATATCTGTACTTACTAAATCTGTGTGCGCTCTGAAAAAAAAAATTAAATAACTCTCCATGGAAAACTGGAACAAGAACTGAAGTGTGGTTTTGTTTTTTGTGGGGGGTTTAGGTTTTGTTTGTTTGTTGGTTTGGAGTTTGGGTTTTTTTGGGGGGAGGGGTGTGTTTTCTATTAGGTTTTGTTTGTTTTTTAAAAAAAGAGCCCCCAGAAAGTCCTGCAGAAAAGAGGATTGTTCTGGTTTTCATATATCAACGACTCAAGGAAAATTATTGCTTTCCTCTAGTATTTATCTTAATGAAGGAATCAGTATACCATGTCTTAATGCTGATGGAACATGAAATTATATTAAAAAGAGAACATTTTTTTTTATAACAGAAACTTTAAAGAGGATCATTCAATCAAAACATTAGTATGATAAATTAGCTGGCAAACTGAAGAATATTACAACAGGAACATTCCTGAATGGTGAGCATATGATTGCCAAAAGGGACTTGGAGAAAGAGCTCTGAGAGTGGCAGAGAAAGATCTCTTTCTCTCTTGAAATAGCAAGTGGGTTGGAACTTGTGCCCTAGGGAAAGATTCACAAGATATCCTTTGTACCATGAAAACATTTGTTTCCTCTTTGTAACTAAAACTGTGTAGTTTGGTTAGTTGCTAGATTACTTTATGCAAAGTGTGTTCATTAAACAAACAATGTATTTTTTTGTTTATACCATTTTCTTTCTGTCACTAGCAAACTTCTCTCTCCCACAGCCAAAGCTGCTGCACTCTTCAGGGAAGGTTCACCTACTCCATTCCCACAGAGAAAAGGTACAAAGACACTTCAAAAGAAGGAAAACAAGTTTGGCTTGAGCTTACAATCCTACCACTTCATTCAGCAAGACACAGGCAAAGACCCCCATGGCCCAAGCAGCATTTTACAGACATCAGTCCTGAAGTCCTTGAAGTGATGCCTCCAGATGCAAAGCAGAAGGAGGAGTAGACAGCAGGGCCACATGGCACTTCCTCCTCTAGCACTAGTCTGGGCAAAAAAATAACATCTTTCAGGTTGGGAAAACCCTATTTCAGTCTTAGTTCCTCATTAAATCCCTCTTCACTTACATTACATGTCACCAAGGAAAATATTCCATGTGACAGTAAAAAAAATTCTGCAGGCAAAAGAATGGGGTCTGGGCCAAAATGTTCATGTCTTAAACAGAAATGAGCAGGGAGGCAAGAAAAATACTGTTCCATCTCAGATTTTCTTGTATCATATTTCCAGAAATTATTAGCACACTGTACTCAGACACACTTGGGTAGAACATAACTGATTACTAGAGAAGGAGAAAATAAGGTTTTTCTTATTATTTTAGCCTGCTTTCTGCAGGAAACAGGGTCTACATGATCATGCCATTTCTATATAGGACTCTAATTGATCCTCACCACTAGTTTATGGGTTCATGAGCCAGTTCAGCCTAACACAGGCACAGAAATCTCAGATTATGTAGAACACTAGGTTTCATGAAAAAGCTCATCCAAGTGAAAAAGAAAGCTAAAGATATCTGTGGAGGATAGGTTACTATGTTGTTAGACCTCCGAGAATCACAGAAAATTACAAGTGAAAGAGGGACTCATATCAAAGCACAAAATCCAGAGAAGGTTTTCTTTTATAGCACAAAAAATCCAGTTCAAAACAGAAATTCATAAGAAATTTGAATCCTAAAGCTTCTCTTGCTCACAGGAACACACAGACATCAAGATCCAGAATCTGATCTCATTGTAGATCCCAAGCAGCTCTGCTGAATTAAGTAGTAGGTGGCTAGCTTTGACCCTACAGGTTGTCAACATGGACCTGTTTTTCAGCAATGAGTATGTTAAGAACTTGAAAATCTGGCCATGGGTGCCTCACTCAGGGAGTCAGGAGATACCAGATGCTCTTGAAAGTCAAGCCTTTGTTTGGGTCCCTGTATGGAAAGCAGCTGCTCTTTAAGACATGAGGGTAAGACCTGAAAAATCCATTTTAGCACCATTAAAAGCTTAAAACTGATTTTCTTCATGTTAGATAGGGGTTGAAAACCGGCACAAATAATAAGAGTTTCATATTCTTTATGCAATTTAAAACCGAAAGTAAGTACTTACTAGCTTGGGTTTCTCCTTTTTGCTTCAGCTTCAGAAAAATGCAGTTTTGCAAAGGCTCAAAGACTAATTTTTTCATGTTATACCTTCTTACCAACTTGAATGATTATTTGTTAAATACCTATCAATTACATCATAATTATAATTTTTATTTGTAAACCAGCTATTCATACCTTTAAAACAGATTTTATCTCCACTAAAATAGGAGCTAATAAGCTCTGAAAACCTAAACCCCCCAAATTCATTGTTTTCTTCATTGTAAAGTGAGAGTTAGTTTTTGAGTTTTATTCCTCCATTTGAGAACATTTCCTCAGTTTAGTAGAAAACATTTCTCCTAAGTTTAATGATGCTTTAGCCTGTATTAATAACAAACCCAAATGGGACTGTTTTCATGAACCGTGGTCTAAAGAGCAGATAAATAAGAAGCTAGCCGTGAAATTGTGAATGGAGCTAAAATCCAGTTTCTTGCCCCTTCTCACAATTACCTGGCCTCCTTAATTTAACAGAATGGTGCTGCTCACTGTGACACGTGCTTGAAATGTGGTCTATCAGAATAAGCCAGATGAGTGCACATAGCTGCAATAACTGAAACAATACTCTAAGGTTACAACACTTTTGACCTATCATATCCGGTACTTTATGTCTAATACCTTAAGTATTCGTTAGTCATATTTACTGTGTGGCATGGTAGATAAAGAAGTGTAAAGGTTACCTTTCCAATGTTGTGTACAACTAGAAATAGGAGTCAGGCTTTCAATAATGTCTGTAGTATAAATAACAATTTATCTTTACAACTACCATAGAATTGTATGAGATCATACAATCAGTACCTGGACTGATCACGTTTTACACACTAATTACTTACACATCATTTTTGAAGATTAAAAAAGTAATGGTTTTCGTTGCATTTTTCTCAGATAATTTGATCATATTTGTTTTTATAGTGACTCTAATCAGTTAGGTTCTACTATGCTTTTGTCACATATTTATGGTACAGCACTGTGCATCTGAGCTCTTTTTGTGTATTCATTTCCTGTGAAAAAGCACTCTGTTTCTCAACAGCAGGTACATCAAGCAAAACAAAACTTTTTGTAACAATGCAAAGAAAGAAAACCCCACCACTGACAAAGAAACTGTTCAGCTATGTATTCACTCAGGTGTTCAGTCAGGTTTCTGAGTCAGCAAAGCATCAGTTTATCTGTGTATTTTGGTGGTTTGCTCTTTAGGAATAGTATTATCATACTTACATTGCATATGTATATGTTTTTTTTCTGAGCCAGACTCTGAACTCTGGGGTATATATCTCTCAGCTCCACAAGCAATCAGTGCTATACCATCCTCATAATTCTGTCTCACCTTTTCATAACTGAAACATAATTTTCCAAAAGCTCTACAAACACTCACCTGACCTGAAAAGGCTATTTCTGTAACTGAAACTTTTCTCCTATAACAAGGAATTTCTCATGCACTGTAAGCACATCACAATTACTCCTAACTCAGTGACCCCATTCCTTTCAGAAAAGGGCTGGCATTGTCACACTTGCAACTTAAAAACAGGGCTTGGCTTTACTTCCCAAGTGACCTCACAAGGCTGATGTGAAGCTCACGGAAAGGCCCAGAGATGGTCTTTAATGGAAGACCATTTCTGGCTTCCTTAGGGGAGCCCTTCTAGGGCTGGAACCCAAGAACAATTCAGCTGAAAAGTCACTCTCAGACCCGGCAAGCTCTGGGCAGAGCTGCTGCTACCTCTGGGCCCATGGTACTTTAAAGAACCTCTTATTCAGTAACACCTCCAGTTGCCTCTGATTAGCATAATGACTGTAATTAATGCCTACACCACCAGAGCAGTGTGTGCTGGTCCTGCAGCCCTCCACCCCCAGCCCTTTCCTGCAGCACACGAGGCAGCGGCCGCTGAGCACTCCCTGCCTGTACTGACACTTTTTGCACTGAGGCTGCTCACATGGGAGTAATGACAACGCAAGAAGACAATATTCTGACTTCATCTTCCAGTACTATCGTATTTCTCTTTGTTTCTCTTCTCAGGCTTTCAAAGGTTCTGACTAAAAATTGTTTTCCAGCTTAGAGAAAACCTGCAAGGTGCAATAAACAATGGGATTTAAGTAGAGTGTATGCTGAGAATGCAGTTATAAAAAAAAAGTGGTAAAGCCAGATCTGCTAGTAATCAGGACAACTCTGCTGAAGTGAAGGGAGTAAATCCAGTTTACATCTTCTGAGGATCTAATCCCTACCAAAGCTGTTAAACATGGAACATCACTTCAGTACACTAGGTGCCCGTTGACTGAATGATGTGGAAATAGGAGCATATTTGGTTTAGAGGTCCTTATGGGACCTGTTCTGGAAGGCAGGTCCCTGCAAATCACTGAATATTTTCAGCACTGACTAGCTCGAGGGAGTGCTCACTCAAAAATCTTGCAAGGTTTGTTCCTCTCGCCTTCATTTCCAATGCAATGATTTATCTTTGTTGACACCTACAGGAGCAGATAAGATCAAATAATGAACTGCTTTAAACATCTTTAAATTACATGGGTAGTTTCAGTAAACATTTTCCACCAAAATAACACAACCAGTGCTTAACCTGGCATCTTCCAGCATCACACACCATTCTTTTTTGGTTTTTTAAATCCAGTGCAGTGAGGAAGCTGTGATTATTCAGAGACAATGAAATTGCAGTTCTGCTGATTGTGGTGTTAACAGCTGCAACTTTGAGGGCTTCAGACAACTTCTGAGTTTCGATCAGCAGTAATGCTGCCTCGTGGCTGGAAGTTCAGGTAGGAGCAGGGAATAAAAAGGATAGTAAAACTAGCTCAAAATGGTAGCAAAAAATAACAGTTGCATTTCAGTAAACGCATGCATCTAAATTAATCAGTCTAAGGTAGTTTGGAGTAACCGGATCACAGCAGATCCATGAAGATTCCCTTTGCAACCATTTCTTGCTGAAGGTGGGCTTCAAAGACATACATAAATTGGACAGTGATGCTGCCATACTTCAGCAAAACGTCCAGACTACAGTAATGCAGATGCAAATGCTCATAAATACTTGCACATATAAAACCCTACATTTTTGCATTTATATTACTAGCTATGCTTTTCTCTTGGTTAGTTTACTGGCAATTTGAACTTAATTTCTAAACACAAAAATACTTTTTTGGAATAGGAGACAATTATCTCACTTTATTAACAGTGGACAAATTTAATCATAGCAAAATAGCATTCAAATACTGATCTTTTAAATATGAGGGAAAAGAACAACTAACAAATCTGAAAAAGAGTTCTGGGACTAGTTTTCCTGATGAGTGTCTTAAAATGGATTCTTCAACAATATCTGCAAGCTGTAAGTCATAAATTTTTCCCCTCATAAACATGTAAAATCACACACAAGTTCAGTCATGATTGTTAAACTGTGGATCAAAGACGCAGTTCATTATAATGAAGAGAGCATTTAAATACGCCCACAAAGAGCGTTCATTACCAGTGCCACCAGGCCCGTTGTTACTGCCTTTGCTGCTTTTGAACACAGACACTGCTGCTGCTTGGTTGAACCAATACACATATTTCTGATCTGACATTAACAACCTTCTTGGGAGCTCACAGTATCTTGCAACAGGTACGACCTGCCAACTTCACACAGAGAGGTCGAGGCACGTGTGTGAATCTGGGCTCCTGTTCCCCAGTAGCCTGGGCCACATCTCCTGCACTGGCCATGCACTGGTTCACTCTGCTTCCTTTGCTGGTGTTTCTTGGCCAACCAGCTGCATGTACAGCATTTGGTTGCAGAATAGTGTAGCGTGTTGGACCATCTCATGTGACACAATTTCTTCCAGGACTTATCTCTCTAGTCAAAACAGTGCTGCACCCCACCAGCCCCTTCAACTCAGGCCCATTTCCTTCTTTCTATTATCCAGAATCTTCCTCGTGCACCAAAGCAGACAAATCATGACAGGAAAAATACTAATAAAGTTATAAAATCTGTAAATCACAGTTGCATTTGAAGCCATTCATACAAAGCACATCTGCATACATGTTTCTGTTAAGGTTATATGAGTGACCAGATCTTCTATAATTGGTGCTTCTTCTGTTCAAAGTTTGAGTGCTGGACATTGGGAAATGTACTTATGAGCCAAGGAAAATGTCATAAAGTACTTTGATGAAATGGAGTGTCTAGTTTTATCAGCCACGCTTTCCTTGGAACTTTCCTGTTCCTTGGAATCCCAGGCACTTTCAAAAATTCCTAACTTTACAACTTTTTAGTGGATTTGCCCTTGACAAATCATTCCTGCCAAAATGTCTGTGGCAGTTCAGAAATTACACCCTTCACAGATTTTTATCCTTGCTTCTTTGCCAAAGATTCTGTAGCTGGAGCTCTTCTAGCATAACATATCAAGTGAGTGCTCCTCATTGCATACATAATCTGAAATTGTACTTTGAAAAACCTCCTACACCAGGCCCATTCTGCCATTTGAATTACAAGGTGCTAAGCTTTGCTTGATATCTTTTCTTCTAGATTTCAGGAGTGAAGAGAAATAAGATTTGTCTTCTTTTGCTGCAGCTTGCCTTGGAACGATCTACTCTCTTTGGATTTTTTCCATATAACTAAGTATGAAAGGTGATTTTTAAAACTCACAACACTTTGCAATCAGTTCAAACAATCATTTTAAATTCTTTCTTTGCATGTGTCCAAGTTTTCCTATTGTGACTTGTTTTTGTCAGCTCAGAAATTAAAACCAGTTCTCCTCCACACATATGCTATCCTTTCGGTCAAATTCCTTATAACCTTGTCATGACTTTTCTTTTTATTTGGCATGCAAAATAGCATCTTGTCTGTGTAAGTTGAATTAAATGTTAGAGTTTGCTGAACTTCTACAGGGTTTTCACATACAATAGTAGTATTATTACAGTCTGAAGCTATGCCAAATTCCAAGCACGGGCATTGCAAAGAGCAATCAGATCTTTTGCCACATCCATTTTGCTACCTATGTCGCTAAGTTCTCAGTAAGTATTGGGATCCTTACAGAAGTTTCCGTGATGTGTGTTGAGTCTCAAGGCTGAATAAAGTACTGGAACTTTATCACTACAACTTCTCTGCTTCTTCTGAGTTATCCTGAGGACTCTGTATGAACTTTTTGTCATTGTCCATGCGTGCTCCAAAGGAGTCAGTTGTTTTTTCTCCAGGAAGTTTGCTCTGTCATCCACCATAACCACATAGATATCATTTAAAAGAAATCATTGCAAGGTCTTAAGATTCATGATTTCTGTTGTCTAATTTTGAGTAACTGGAAGTTTGCTTTTGTTTTGACCATTTTCCAGTTGTTGTAAAGTACCAGGATCATATTTGTTTGCAAAAAGCAGTTGAAAAGAGTTGTATTCATCTTCTGAGAGACAGGCATGTCTTCAGGTTATTCAGTACAGTGACCTTGTGATTAAAATCTTTGTCTTACAAGATTAATACAACTTAGAATTTTGCTACGATTTGCCTTTTTAATCCTTTGGCCTCTGAATACTGAAAACTTATCTAGTCACTGATATTCCTTGTGGTTGTTTGAAAAGTAAGAGCTTTGGTGCCTCAAATATTTTTCTGAGTAGGGGACCCTTGTCAAGTAAATGCATTTAATCAGAAGTTATTCTCAATTAAAAGCTGCATGACCACAGAAATGGAGCATGTGGTTACACATTTTGAAATAAAACCATGAAAATACTGAAATTACAGTAAACAGAGAAAGGGTTTCATTTCCCTGAGCTGCACAGAAGGAAAAGCTTTAGTGATGTCTGATGAAATGCTTCAACTGTTTTCCTGGAATCAAGTACTATTTTTTATTTGTTTCAGGTGCTGATAAGTACAGGACATTACTACACCAAGAAAAAATTTTTGTTAGAAAATTTTGTTAGAAATATAATTCAGTTTTTTAATTAAAGCATTTAAAATACATTCAATTTTAAATATACTTCATTTATTTCAGGAAAACATTATATTTTCTCATTATTTTGTTCAGCCTCTACTTAGTATATTTCTTAAAATATATAGGCCTCCTAATAACCAAAATGTGTAGATGAACTTGGATCTATTTGTTAACTGTTGTTTATAGAATAATCTGAAATTCAGCAGAATGTTGAAGGGAAAGCCAGAAAGTTAGGCTTGTACTAGAGGGAAAAAAAGGAAAAGAACCAGTTAAAACCATTTTCTGTAAACCTTTTGTTTCTTAAAAAAACCATTTCTTTGAACTTTATAAAAAATTCTTCTATTTAAAAATACTTCCGATGGAAGTAAAGTAATTAAGCAGACATTTTGACTAAAAAATTTCATCTCTTCTTCTATTCAAGAATCATCCTAAAATCACAACAGATTTTGGGGAAAGTGATGCAGATTTTTCAGTCATAGTCCAACCTCACCACAAGATCCACTCTTAGGAAGTGTCTCATACGAAGTTCCCAAACAACATCAGCCAAACTTTCACTAAGTACCAGCCTGGCTATAAATGCCACATTACTTCTTGTTGGGTTTTTGAAAAGCAGAAAACCATGAAAAGAGCTATGTCTAGTAAAAAAAAAACCCAAAACAAAGCCCCTTAGTGTTTATTTACTTTTGGACACATCCTGCCAAATGCTTCAGGTTCATTTTCATGACAAGGAAAAATATTACCATAAGTAAAATATGTATTTTTGTCTCTAAACCTCAGTGAAACATTAATGAATCAGAGAGATAGAAGTGACATAAAAATGTGCTGCCAAATCATAATTTCAGCAGATTTTTGTTTGTTTGTTTGTTAAATGCTTTGTTAGAGATAAAACACTATTTAATGTAATAGAGGACTAAGGAAAAGATTTCCATTAAATAAAGAGAAATGAACTATCCTTTCTTCATTCCATCACCAGCAATCCAGTGGTTCTATAAAGTAAAAAAGCCAGGTTGAAATATACAATCTGGTTAAATCAATGAAGTATAAAGGCATGTTTTTTTCACCATGTCCCTTCCTTCCCCTTCTGATTTCTTTTAGTGTCCTTTCTTCAGTCAATATCATGAAGGCCGGCAGTGTTTCACTTATATAAAATAAAATCTTTACGTTGTTCTATGAGTTCTGAAGTTAATAGAGGTTTAGGTTTCGTGTATTTGGACATTACTGTCATGTTTAGTAATAAATAAAACTCACTTCAACATGCATGACACCTGTACATATACTTTATAACATTATTAATATTATGATTTTTTTGTTGTTACTTTTTCAATGAAGATTTTAGTCCAATTAATCAGTGGTCAGTAAAATCACAGTGGTACTGATAGTTTTATTATTAATTTACCCTTTGAGCCATAAAGGTTTTTACTTATATATTTAACTTGAAAACTTTGTATTTAATTTATGTGTGCATTTACATGCTTTTCTGATGTCAGATATTTAAGCAAAAAAAAAAGGTGTTTAAATCCAACTTCTGCAACAACACACATTATTTTAAAAAGTGGACTCTCTTCTATAACAGATATCACTTGAAAAGTTGAACAAAAAATATGATGAAGTGATTTTTATCCACATCAACTTACATTCAGATGATTTGAATCAAGAGATTATTGAATGTGATCTGTACATAAACATTTGAAATCATAGTGAACAGGCAATTTGAAAAGAAATAATATTCTAACATCTTTTACAAACATTTTCACTGACAAAACACCCATGAGTCATATTTTTAAAGCTTTGCAATAAAAAAAGCTGCTATAGCAGGGCTCTATTCCACACGCACACACAGAAATTATTGGAAACTCACATTAGTTTGATAGTGGAATAATTCTATTCCAGAACATGTTCTTTTGCCAACTTCCTTTTTTTTTTTCCTATGGAAACAGCAGAGCTTTCCCCATGAAATACAAGGCTGGAAACACAATGTACTCAATCATTGGAAAAGCATGTACATTTTTACAGAGCCTCCTTGTAACAGGATAATGCAATTAGAAATAAAAGTATCTTTTGATTTTATTTATATTTCAGTCAGTGAACTAATTTTCAATGAAAATTTTATGCTTGTCATTATATGTAGACTATGTACTCTTGAAGAGGAAAACAGAAGTAAAAGAGAAGCTTATAAAGCATATTCTAACAAACATAGAATTTCCAAAACCTTATAAAGCTTTGATTTTGTTTACATAGAATAAAAAGTAATCAATCTATCTCTGGCTTACATATTCCAAGGTATTTGTAGACACAAGATTAAGCAAGGAAATGTAAATCAGGCATGTTTGTGCCTTCCAGAGTATGTTCCAGGATCAGAGATGCTGCACGCTACAATTGCTTGCAGGTGATGACCTTCAGAGCACCCAGCGTCCTGGCACCCTGCCACCTTTGATAAACCCTGAAATTTGTTCCACAGGTCTGTACTACTGAGTTTCTATCAGAAACAGTGCCAACAGACAAGAAAGAGTCCAGAAAGTGAGGAAAGTATTCTATCAAAATACTTGCCTGGCATTTCTGCAGGAAGCCTCCACAGAACTGTAAGATAGGCCTGGGGCAGGTCCATCCAATTTCAGAGAAATTATGTAGAATGCTTTATCTGGGAGGGGAAAACAGATACCTCAGGTCTGTACTACTGAGTTTCTATCAGAAACAGTGCCAACAGACAAGAAAGAGTCCAGAAAGTGAGGAAAGTATTCTATCAAAATACTTGCCTGGCATTTCTGCAGGAAGCCTCCACAGAACTGTAAGATAGGCCTGGGGCAGGTCCATCCAATTTCAGAGAAATTATGTAGAATGCTTTATCTGGGAGGGGAAAACAGATACCTCAACAGTTCATTCTAACTTTACGATCCATGAAAAATGAAGGATCCCACAAACTTCAGAAAAGTATTTGAGAATAAGATATGACCAAGCCTATGAAGAAAACTTATAGAGCCAAGATCAGTTTAATACACCACAGCAACAGAGAGCAGGCTTGGTTTGTAGCACTGTGCTAACACAGCTGAAGTATTTGAGAGAAAGAGCTGAAAGAATTTTTAATGAAATGAAAGATGTAAAAAGGCTTCTTAGGGTCATGTGATAACTGAGCGAGATGCATCAAGCAAAAACTTGTTACAGACTTCTCTTGATAACACAATTTCAGGCAATGATTAATAATAAGGAATCCTTTATTTATTTTTTTTCCTAATTAAAAAGACCTGAGAACCCACTTTAAATCCTGTTGGACTGTAGAGAACCATACACAGCTCTAACAAATACTTGAAGGCTGATTTTTTTGCACCACTCTTGTGCTGAACATAATTTATCACTCACTCCCATGCATATCATTCCTTACCAAACACGGTGAGCACAGTAGGCACATAGGAAGGTTTTTGTGGAAGTGACAGCATTGCCTTGGGCAAAGAGGTGTGGTCCAGAGGTTTGTGGCTGAAGTAACCTCACCAGCTTCAGGAGCGAAGGATGAAAAGGTCTGAGGCTCCACTGCAATGGTACCCTCTTCCCATGAAATGGAGATGATCTGTGGGTTTTGCTAAAGATGTCGCCCAATTATCCAAGTGAGAGGTTGCTAAATGTCTTTAAGTTAGCAGAGTTTATGCATCCTTTTGCTTCTTTTTCAGTCATTGTCTTTGATGTTCAGGCTGCACATGTTGTCTTAAGGGAGAAAGAAAACCTTTCTTCTTGTTCCAGGGCAGCTTTTCTGTGTTTTCTTTTCATAATACCGACTGCAGATAAAACTCACAGGTTCACACTTGATCACTGCCAGATACTCTACAAAAAGCTGCAAGAGTCATTTCAGAAAGCCTACAAGTACCTGGCGGTTACCTGTTTCAGTTCTGCATCTGCTGTCTTGTGTAATAATAATGATAGCCCAGAAGAAACCCACAGAGAAGAGGAAGAAAATGGGGACACTTTTGGGGTTTCCTGAAATGTTCCTCACTGGAGTACTTGTAACAGGACCTTAAGGGAATTTGAGACCCATTAATCCCATGGGGCATCAAGATCTGGAAAAAAGTGCCTCAAAAAATTCTTTGAAATCATGTAACTGTGAACTAAAACCAATTTAGCCACAGTATTTCCTAACTTCCGAGCCCTTGATTTTGGAACACAAATTTTCAATGGAACAGAGAATGGCAGAGCAGTGAACACAAAAACCACCTCTCTGTAGTCTTAATTAGGTGGAGGCAACACAGTTTTAATGAGGTATTTGCCAGGCCTCTGTAGGATGTGAATTGTAACACCTTTTCCTTGTGCTAATGACCCTTGAGAGGAAATTATCATTTTTCAGGCCACAAGGAAATGCTAAGGAAAATAGTTAACATGGACTTAATGCATGTTTGGTTCTTGATTATTTTGTTTATCTCCACCACTCTGGGTTGAATAGAGTTTTCTAGTGCAGTGCAGGACAAGCTACTGTTATAAATCTCCAAGTTTCTCATGGAAAATCAGCACTATTAGCACAAAAGTATGACTTGTGTATGTATTTCAGCAGTCAGTAGGAATGGCTATTGGCCATCAGTAGTCTACTGCCACAGTTCCACAATTCTGGGATCTGTGTTTTGAAATACTTGTGAAATTAAACAGAATTGCAAAGCTTTGCAGTGCCTCTCATCATTAATGGGAGTAAAAAAAAAAATAAGTGTGTTTTTTAATTTAAAAATAAATGTTATATTGTGCTTTGTTGTGACAGTATGTCACTTAGAAACAGGAGGAATTTGTCTTGAGAGCTGGTGGTAGCAAGTTAGGTATACAATTAAAATGTTCTATTTTCAGTATGATTAACCCTTGGAAACTTTCCCACTTACAGGAGAATTATTCCACTTCTAGTCTTCTTTTGCAGTTTTTCATGCTGCTATCTCCCTCTTTTCCAGAGGTCTCAGTGCCAAAAAAGTTACAGTTGCCAGCTGGAGTGGCTGAAGGTTTTGAAGGCAGATCTCTCATTGAAGTATAATATTACTGTTTTCCATGAGGATGTCTCTGTGTTGCTCTCTTTATTGTTTAGAATCAGACAATGGATAAAAGTTAACTTACTATAAACCCACTTTGACTAAGATTCTTACTTTCTTTTTCGAGACCTCATCAAAGGAAATAATATACAAAAGGGGTTTTTAAAAAGAAATTAAATTCCAAATTACTTTTGTCATTGGAGTGCAAAACAATGCAGGGTGGCTCCACCTTTGAGAGAAGTTTTTGCTTCTCAGGCTCCCCAACATAAAAAGGAAGAGCAGCCATTCCCAGTCACCTGTCTGGCTACTCAGCCTGCAACATGGGACAAGAAGAAAAGTGCACTATGGTCACGAGAATACATATTAGTAATAATTTGCAGTCATGGTCACTGTCAGTGAAATGTACAATTCACAGTCTGTCCCTCCAAAACACAGACCAGACACGAAATGAAAGTGAAAGAGGCCCCAGTCATTATTACACTGCAGTGCATGTTGTCTCTGGTGTAATTTTTAACCCTAGAAACAGTAAAAACTAAGAGACTGCAGATTCACTGCATATTGAGCTTTGTGCTTTGACATGATCAGGATCTCATAAAAAAACAGACTGACCTTCTGAATAGTTCATAAGATTACAGTCAAAACTCTTCTAGTTTTATGTCTAAGCTTTTGCATCTGCAAAAAATTTTGAATTCAGCATTTGTGTTTACTGTTTCCCATGTTTAATTTGAATTTAAGAAAGAAATAATGCAAAGTCAGTCCTTCTTTGTTGGTAACAGAGTCAAACCCAAACAGTATGAAAAACAGTGTGTCTAAGACCCGAGGAAGCTTGGGGCGGGTATGTTTTGCAAAAATTGAACTTTAATCAAGTGAAATGTTCAATTCTCATAAAGGGTTAGAAAAAACCTGGGGAGAGATTTCTTAGTTCATTTGGAGAAAAATGTGCAATTCAAATTCATGAGTGACAACCTGCAATAAAGAATGCTTGAACAGTGATTGTATCCTACAGCATGCATTTATTTGGCAGAGTGAAAAGCACTCATACATTTCTGAGGACAAGCATGTAGGTGAACAGTCCAGCAACACACTGCGTGCTTTCAATTGTCAACAAAAGTAGTAGAAAATGAATGCAGGTTCAAACCTTTATACACCAAAAACATCTTTTTTTCAGAAGGATATGAATCCTGTCTCTCTTTTTTTTTGTCCTTTTCCCTGAAGGGATTTCAGTAATCTCTTCTAGCAGTATATTACCTAGCATATTATACATTGAGTGAAGGGCACTAGCCTGGAATCTGAGAACTTTGCTCCAGATTTCCAATATAACCTTGAAGAAGTCAGATCCTTTTTTAATTGTTTTTTTTT
>VZTN01036969.1:199157-222412 GCA_013400515.1 Erpornis zantholeuca | reverse complement strand
CTTTAATCCCACAAGCCAAATGAAATCTCAGCAGGCAAACCCTGTCTGAATTCCTTGCATCCCTGCACAACATGAGATGAAAATTGTTAAATCTAGTGTGTTGGTAAATGAGTAATTTCCAATAAAATAAAAATTAGAACGTGCTGGTTCTAAGACTCTTCTCATGGCATTTTCAACTTTTCTGAAACCAAGAAGTGTCAAAAGTGTTACCAGAAAACCTGTTCATAACATACTTGATTTATAGATTCCAAGAGGTTGGGCTGTATTGGGATAATAATTTCATTTTCTGGAAGGTGATCAAAACAAAACTTTCAAACGTTCTGAGGTTCACCCAGTGCTGGAGGGTTGAGTGGTTGCCATGTCTGCCATATGCACTGTATCAGAGCTATTCATCAGCTGTCTTTTTGATATATAGAGTTCATATGATACAGGGAGTTTTAGTCCACATTCATTCATTTCATTTTACAGTACTAAATGTTCTTCAGGCATTAGAACGAATTTCAAAGAAAAAATTACTTGAAAGTATCACTTAAAAGAAGTTGTACTTATAATTTTCACAAAAAAAACCCCAAACTCCATTATTCACTTCAGGTTGCTACCATACAACAATGGCAAATCCTGGATTATTAAATGAAATATTTCTATCAAAAATTTCTATCAAAACTTCAGTAGTTTCTCATTTTTCTTGCTCACCAGTAGTGAGCAAGGGCTGTGCATTACAGGCCATGGTGTCTGCTAACACCACAGAGTGAGAGCAACCCTACCTGCAGAAAAAACATCCTAAACCTGCCTTTCTATGAGATGTCTATTCATGGATGACTCTGTATGATTGTGGTTAGAATTAAACCATTTTTCTTTCGAACCACAAAGTACAATATATGGAGGGAAGTCTGAGAGTTCTAATTCTGTGTGTTTTCATAGGCTAGGAATCCATGTTTATTCTCAGGTGCAAAGCCATTATCTTATTCTTTGCATTGTGCTTTTATAGGAGGCATTTTTTCTCACACAAGAAATATTTTACTTCATTTTTATTTGAACAAATTCAAACTAATATCAAGCTTGATGAAGAACTATAGGTGAGCAGCAGGTATGGAATGATTATCAGGTAGATCATGCTGACTGAAGAATTGTAATGGTTCACACAGAGAACTAAACCAAGATTTTGATGTGGGTTTCAGTGTCTCACACCCAGGTCCACAGCCAACTTGTGACTAATGTGTGCTTTTTAACTAGGGATTTCATTTTTTTCACAGCCTACCTGAAACTGTAATGAAAACTCATGTGAAATCTTTCTTCCAGGCTTGTGTGTGTTATCAAACAGATCTGATGGGCTGCTCTATCAGAAATTAGAAAAATTTTGCTGTGTAGGGGTCAGCGTTGTGCCTGTTGGTGGGAAGCTCGATGAATCTGTTATTACTCTGCCATGCTATATGCTGGCCAGAGATCTCAGTGTAAGCAATCAGCTGATTGCATTGCAAGGCTTACCACCACATCAGGTAGGTGTGATGACAGTATCAAGGAAAGCAGTAAGTCTAAAAGACTAAGTGGAAGTAGGAGGGAGTTAGAGCTTTTCTAGGTGAGCTGTGTGGCGCATTGGCTGTGTGTACAGTGGGCTTCACTGAATAAACAGAGGCCCGGGAGCCCAGGACTTTGCTGTCTTTTTGGTGCAGCAGATTCACAGTGTAACTGGTAAGTGATAAAAGTGATGCTTCAACAAATCGAAGTTAAGACAAAAATTGAGCTCTAAGCACCCCTAGATATGGTTTTGAACAGTAGCATAGCTTTGGGATTTGTTTAGAATGTAATTTATCTGCTTGCTTGTTTGCTTTTAGAGGGGTGAGTCTTAAAAGGATTTGTTGGCTTTGTACAGTTCAGGCACCTCGAAGACACAAAACTTGAAACATTGTCTGTTGACTTCCTGTTGGGAAAAACTTCTATTTGTCACAATTCACTAGAGCATGTTCTAGAGCCACCAACCCTTAGCCTGCTTGGAGCCACAAAGGGAACAGAAAAGCACTGTGTTTGCCAGCCTTTCCTCTCATACCTGTATCAAGGGTGTCCAAAGCAGTAAAGGGGAGTAGGGAGCAAGAGAAGTAGGAAGGGAGATCTTCAGGTCTGAGGACATGATGCTTGTCTTTATGTGTGTTGGAATTCAAATCCAAGTACTTCATATTTGTACAGTCCTTTCATTTGTTTTTTTGGATCAGTAAAATATTTAAAACATACAAACCCTTCCTTAAGCTTCTTTATTTTATGAATCATTTGTAAATAACCTTTGAAATGCATTCGGGGGCTGGAAACCATTTGTTTGTTTGGAAAAGGTAATTTTCCCAAGCTCTGAGAGGAATAGACAGTCCTTTCTAGCAAGTCCTTTAAAATGCTATGAGAAATTATGGTCTAGATAGCTGGAGTGACCTCTCGTGGTCTTCACAGGAACTGAGGCAATTCACCTCCCACTTCCTTCACCTCTTTTTAGCAGGTACGGATGGACGATGCTGGTTCTAACTGAAATAAGGATTAGAGGCACAGCTCCGTCAGGAGAGCGCGGGATAAATAAATGTTAAAATGTAGCTCACAATGTGCTCCGAACTTAATTATATCCGGAAAATACTATTTTAGCCCTTGAGTGTCACTCATCTGTTCTCAGCTGCTCCAAGAAAGAAATGCTTTCCAGATATGGTAAGGTGGCTGCCTCCTACCGTGTCTCATCTGTATTTTTTTAATGTTGGCTATCAAAAGTGCAGGTCTTCAAAAAAGAGGTTAACATCTTCCTAAGCCACTGGAAACGGGAGCAATCATCCCTTCACAAGGAATCAACTAGCAGTGGTTTAAGTAGCTGAAATATCTCTAACAGATGCCTGCAATACCTTTCACTGCCATATTGCTTCTATTTCCCCTTTCCTATGAGTCAGCTGGTTCTAGATAAGAGTGAGAAATTTCCATCAAATGTTTACAGACTGGAAAAACCAGTGTGTATTGTCATTGCTGTAGGTTCATCTCAGCACCCTAGGGATTATTTTGTTTTCTTTTCTTTTTTTTCTGGGAGGGAAGACAACGAGGAGGAGGCAGGTTATAACTGTTGCTTAATATGACATAAAGATGTATTTATAAGCAATATTTTTTCAACAGGATTTAATTTCACTTGTTAAAACCCAAGCACTGCAGACCAGAAGTCTCCTGTCACCTCAGGTTGTCCTATGCTATGTATAGACCAGTGCATTAGATGCCTGGGAAAGTATTTATGATTTGTATTTACTATTTCCTGAGAGGCACAGCTGTTGCACTAGGATCCCTCTGTCCCTTCTCTATGTAGCATGTATATTTCTCTAATTTTAAAAAATAATCAAGATATATATTTTATGAAATGTTTTATATTGTTAGATGTTGTATCTCCATATATATCTGTATTGAGTAGAGGAGTTTGAACCAAACTACAAGTGTACACACCCTACAAGTGTCACTCCCCAAACACCGCCATCAGAGTCCAAACCCAGGTTCAAGTTTCACACTTTGCCCATGTTCCTAAACTCTACACACCACTGAATAGAAAAATCCCCCTGCCAGTCATGGTTCAGGAGCCGAATATTTGGAAACCAGATCATGATCTTAATCAATTTAGGCCTGTCTCTAATATTAATAGCTCTTCTATTAAATAAAAAGATATTAGATAAAGAAGACAACTACCAGTATGCCTACCTTTCTCAGTGGTAGGGGATAAGGGAAAAAATATTAATAGTCTCAAGAGGCAGAAATAAGTGTCTATTGAATGGCTCTGCATGTATGCTCCCTGCCATCTGTTCTTTTAATCTTCCATTTGAATACCACATACTGTAATAGCATCAGTGCAATTCTCAGTTCTTTAAAATTTTTATTTTACCTTTGCTATTATTTAACTGCTGACTGTCTTTTCATATATTTCTTCTTTAAGTTTCTTTTCCATGTGATTCTTCCGTGGCTTTTGTAAAGTCTTAGGGTTTTTTTTTTAGAGATGAAGTTCAGCATCTGGATACTGAAAATGGATGGATATTTTGCTTAAAAATATCATATCATTCAATTTCATTATTTATAGCTACAGGACCTATCCAGCTATTTTCCAGACTTCAGTCACACATAGTATATACTAGAAGACTTCAATTATTTTCTCTCATTTTCATCTCCTACAAAAAGTAAGAAAGTGTCCTGCATTCTTTTGACACTAATACAGTAGCTTTGGTGATACGAGTCCAGACATGTCAGATATCTCACTGCAGAGAACAGGATGTGCTCTTCAGTACAACACAGACTGTCTGAACTTACTGCCAAAGCCCATCTGACTTTTCGTATAAAAACTTAAGTTAACAGAATATGTTATTCTAAGGGCACAAGTTCTCTTAAAAATTCATGTCTCTTCAGCCAAATCCAGCTCTCAGGGTGAAAAAAAATTCTGCCTTCAACTCTAAAAGCAAAAGTTGCTTGGCTGGCTTTTCTTTGGGCTTCATTCATGTTCTATATGGCATCCAACAGGGCACACCCATGCCACTGAGGTCGATGAAGTTTCAGCTGATATAACTGAGGACTGTATGATGGCTGTTTTCTAGACCTCTGTGTAGGGTCAAAAGGTAGAACTCTGAATTCTTCTTAGAAGGCATCAGAGGAACATTTGTTAAGATTATGTTTAGTTCAATGTTTTCAGTATTTTCAATAAAACCTGCTTCTACAAAGGTAGCGATTTCAGCCTTCAGTGCTCTCCTACAATCTGATCTCCAACAGGTAATTCAGGTCTCCTTTATTATTTGAGATCTGGAATAAGGACAGTAATGACAATGAAGACTCAATACATTCCTGCTATTAACATCCACTATAGATCACAGGTGGAAACACATGTATGCATGGATGCACGAAGTATCTCTGTAGTTGATTTCTTTGGGGTTTTTGCATTATTATTTTTACAAGCATAAATATTTACAATATTTATCTACCTGCTGAAATAGTCTAATTTTCATGCTTATTTAAATGGACTAGCTTGGCTGCTAGTGGTGCTTATTTGTGGTGCTTATATCTACAGTTGAATAGAGGCTTCCAAGAATTTGTTAACTCAAAATGCAATCCAAATGTTTAGCATATAGATGAGAGAAAATATTTTAGGGTCATTGCTTTGCTATTACAAGTCTTCCATTTCATGTCATTGCCCTGTTTTTACTTCCCTCCTGTTTCTTTCATTTTCTTCACTACTGGAAGGGATTTTACGGCAGAAAATGCAACTTTGAACATCATCACAGATTCCTATCACAGGTATTGGAAGTAATGAAAAGGAGAGAGAGGAATGAAAGCCAGGAAGTGATGCACCATACTTCTGCTTGCCATCCACTGACCAATGCCCAGCCCATGCCCCAGCAGCAATTGGCACATTCTGGCCAATCTCCCTCATTTACAGACTGAGCATGATGCTCTGTGGCAGGGAATATTCCTATGGCCAGTTCAGGTCAGCTGTCCTGGCCATGCTGCCTCCCCACTTCTTGTGCACCTCCTCCCTGGCGGAGCCTGGGAAACTGAAAAGTGCTTGACTTAGAGGGAGCACTGCTCAGCAACCATTATAACATCATAAAATGTGTTATCAACATTATTCTCACACTAAATCCAAAACTCAGCACTGCACCAGCTACTGAGAAGAAAATTAACTCTCTCCCAATTGAAACCGCCTAAGTAAAATAATTTAAAACTTAATATCTTTCCTTTGGGCAATGTTTTGCTGTCATTGCTGCCTAAGCCAAGCACAATTAGTAAGTTTTGCAGGAATCACACCATGTACATACATGCAGGTAATTTTCAATGCAAATGGATTGTTAGTTTTTAAAAATAGCGGTATAACAACTTAATTATGTTTAACTATTTGAAGACATACCTTCGTGCACAGAGAGAGAATGAGCAGCAGTAGCACAAAAATTTCCATTCTAAACATCCTTTGCCATTTCTTGCATTGTCAGATTTCAAGACCTGGTTCCTCCCCTGCTGCAGAAACTGCGTTTTTCATTCTGAGATAAATTTTCTTATGTATTTCCTCAATGTGAACTATTAGCAGTGTCTGGTGGTCAGAGCTGCAGGAAGGGATCCGATAAACCTTGAATCTATTCCCACTTTTGTGCTGACTGAATGATATTTTAGTCACCTTGCCTGTTTCCCCAACTATAAAATATTGCTGTCCCATGCAAAGCAATTTAAGATTTCCAGTTTTAAAAGTAAGCAAACAGAAAACTCCCAGCTCACCATTGCTTTAGTTTAACAGAAGAGTAAACAGGCACTTTTTGTGATTACAAAAACTTTGCAATTATTTTCTTTGGGTCTTTTTTGATAAGTCTCAAAGTATGAAAGCCTAATATAAGGCAGAAATTAGCTTCTATTACCTCTGCTGGTGTTCTGGTGAAATCCATTGAAGGCTAGAGAGATTTTAAGTACCCTGGGCCCATGCCACAAGTTTTAAATTTAAAAAAAATATTTGAAATTCGCTTCTAGCGATTCTGTGTTATAAAATATGAATGCTAAAAGTTGAGTGCTTGCAGAAAAGCTTTGGATGTCTTTGGAGATATCATGTGTAGTGAACTTTGAATCAAACTTTCTATGACCAACAGAAGCTGTGCTACTGCTCTGTCTTCAGAGATAACCTGTAGAATTTTTAGTGGCTCTTTCTATTCCTACCATACAGACCAGTGTCATCTCTTCAAGAGTTACTTATCTTTTTTACTGCATTAAACCTAGGGAATTAATGACTCTACAGAAGAATGTAAGGTGAAAATTTAAGAAATGCTAGCGTTAAGGCAGTCCATAAAACCTTACTTCCATTCTCTAGAATATTTTGCCTCTTTCTCCATTCTCCTATTTATTTTCTGGCTTCCATTAGGGCTCTGTCTCTGCAAGTGCACTGCTGTGAAACAAAAGGAGTGGGATGTCTAGCAAACTACTCAAGCAACTGGAGAATCTGGAGTGCCGACCCTAGCTGGCCGTGTCTTCTGGATACACATCTAGAATGGCTGGGTACTTATCCATGAACTTCAAACTCGTGTATTCCACAGTAACTGATAATTTATTTGAGATCAGAACTAGGTAGGGCTGCGTTCTGAAAGGCAAGAGAGAAGACTGCTGCACAGGGGGGTGGCTACTCCTCTGTCGCAGCAAGATGCAATATCTACAGGTGCATCCCCCTCTGAAAGTGCATCTCTGCCTCCTCTCTTCATCCCCACAGTAACTGGAAATGTGGCATATCAGATCCCATTAAGCAACCTTTGAACCTGGGGGCAAATCTTTCTTTCGTTTTGGTTCTTCAAAGCCAGAATTTTTTTTCATTTAAAATAAAGTCACCCATAGAAAATAAGCCATTCCGGAAACAGCCTTGCTCCTGCTGGAATGAATGGCAATAATCCATCTGCTAAAAAGTCTGTCTAGAAAAATTCACAGCTGCAAGAAAACCTGAATAAGATCAGACTTTGTTGTCCCTTTTTTTCCCAATGATTTTCATTTCCTTTCTTTCCCAAAGAAACAAAAAGCAGTAAGCAGCTGGATGGACAGATAGACACTTGCTTGAAGTCAAACTTACTTAACTAGATTAAGTGGTAATCTTTTAAGTGTATTGCCAAACATACCACATTAAGATTTGAAATGGCTCTGAAGTGCAAAAAGCTGATGAGATGTGGTAACAGCACACCTCAAAATGTTTCTAAGTGAGCCTAAGACTTAAAAATGTTGCATTCATCTTGCTGGAGAGTGCATGAAATCTCAAAAGGTTTAAAGCTTTCTTCTTACTTAATGTGTCCTCTTTTCTTTCAGCTGAAGGCTTTTAATACTAGAAAATTCTTACCTTAATGAAGAAATTACTGCTTCTTCAAAGCAAATATGAGTTTAAAATACCTCTAATCTACATGAATTTAAATAAAACACTTGCGACTCAATTATTCATGAATTTCCAAAACAAAAAATTTTCATTTAACTTGTTATATTTTTTAGTTTTGGTTACTGACAGCTTCTCCTAGGCATGAAACTCAGCAAAAGTAGAGAAAAAGTCTCCCTAGAAATGCTGATATCAGTTTTAAACATAATTTCTCTCTTTTTGTGGACATTTCTATTTTCTGCCTGCGTTTATTGACATATCAACTGGGATTGAAGTGCACACAGGTTCAAAATACCTGCCAATATGAATTAGAAAAATGACATGAGCATCACTGGTGTTTAGATGGCAAAGCTGCTTCTGATACCTCAGGAGAAAAATTTTACTTTGGTAAACCAGCCTCACACAAATGAAAAAGAGTCAAATTCAGAGATTAGTCTACTCTGATTTTTGCTGCTATGCCATCCATAGTTTTATGGTCTTATTTTTCACTCGGCTCCCTAACCCATCAGACTCCACTCCATTCCTGGACCTAAAGGACACCCACTTTCTGTTTTGTCTAGAAGGCTCTAGGTGGCTGTAGTGTATAGACTGATAGACTGAAGGAAACACTGAGCTATTCTCACCTAATATGATCTATTATATCTGATTTTTCCCCTATGGACATGCCTTAAGGAATATACATTTTAGAAAAGTTTGAAGAAATGATTTTTTTAATTCCCATGATTCCTTTATTGCCTTGTGGAGAGTAGAAAGAAATATTTTTTCCCACTTTTACTTGTCTTTATGGTGAAGGTATGATGAAAACTACCTACAGACAGCACCAGTGATTTGTTCACTTACCTGGTGTTCTGAGGAATGAGGCATGAATTCCTGTGAGTATTACAGCCATGGTTTCTGTTCCTGCCCTGTTTTTCACCTCTGTGGCAACTTCTAACCCAGGCAAGCCACCTGAGCTGCAGCACCTCAGCACAAATTCCAGCCCTGCAGCCAAAAGCCATTTTCCTTGACAGTCTAAGCAGAAACAGCATATTGAGCTGAGCACTCTCCCTTCTGCTGCCTGAACTGTGGAAATCTAGATGTTGCTGAGGCTGTCCGCTTCTTAAACTTATAAAAACTCATCAGTTCATTGATGCCCTAAGTCTCACAGTTAACCTATTTGCACTGAACTTGCCACTTCTTTTTGCCTTCCTTTCTTTACATTTTGTTTTATTTACCATAGTGAATGACCTCAAAGTCTTAGCAGCCTAATGGCAATGATGTCCAGAGTGAACAAAGGATAAATAATCGCTTTTGTTATCCAAGTCATTATCTGAATAATTCTATTAATATTCCAGGGATGTTGCCCTTATTTTTGTTGTAAATCAGAAAAAAAAAAAAAATGGGAGATACAGAGCATGCCCTGAGGTATTTTTTAAAAAAAGTAATTTTGAAATAGTATCCACAAACTTCAAGCTCAGAACACATTGCAACACACTTTCATCTCTTTGGTGGAATTATTTGTCTTTAAAATCCTAAGTCTATTCATTATTGCAAGGTACAGGCTGCTAGAGGGTCAGCCTTGAAGATCTGAAATTCTGCCAGCAACCTCTAGAGGACTTAATTTTATTGAGTAAATTAGCAACAAAAAACCTAACATTCCTACTGAAGTCAGAAATAACAAATGAGAGATCCAGTTTATCCAGTCATGTAGACATAGGTCTGATTTCACTACAGTTTGTGCTGCAGGACCGTATCCCCAGTTAGCTTTAAATTTCATTTTTATAGCATTCAAGTTGTTACACGAGCTCCATCAGGACTCCTTACTGTTCAAAAAAACAAACAGATTTTTTTTCCCATTTAAGTTAAAAATGTTATCAAATTCTCTACATTTTTTCATACCAACTCCAGTGTGGCACAACGAAGTGTCTGAAGGAAAAATCAGAATGAATACTGTGTTAAGTAGTTCGGCTTGCTGAATCCTCTAGAATAATTCCATATAGATTTCTGGGGTGACGTGGTTGTAGGCATTGAAGCCTAGCAAAGACAAAGCAAGAGGGCCTTTAGAAACCAAATCATTAGAAAACAAGTTTTTTGACAAGGAAATGTGGTCTTTAGTTCTTGCCTCATCACTGTCTGGCTGTGAAAGCTTAGGGCAAGACATATGCAGAATTTTGTGGGTTTGGGTGCAGAAGCTGAGTCCAGAACCCTGACTTGTGCCACAAAACAAGCCCCAGGTGGGGCCCAGGTACAAAAACACACTTAGCAGGCAGCAACCCTACCTAGAAAAATGGGAGGGTTGATTCTATGAGCAATGGAACTGAATCTCCTCAGTGGTGAGTACTGATCCTAGGTTGTCTAAACTCTAGACAAGGGGTGTGCTTATTGAACTTATTTTTCTGAAGAAATAGATGATGCTATACTCTGTTTTCTACAAAAGGGCCTTTTCTTTCAGAAATTACAGGTTAAAAATTAAGAAGCTCTGCCAATTAGCTAGCAGCTCACAAAGGTTTTGATCCTGTTTACTTAACTTTCACTTAACACTTCCTTTTAGTGTCAAGATGCTATTCTGCACTAGGTCGTTAACTTGCCTATATACTCCTATCTGTAAAATGTGAAAAAGTGTCCCTGGTCAAAGTTCAGAGGTTATATTAATCTTTGAAAATTGCTGCAAGACCCCCTGCCTGATACAAACACCCCAGGATTTGGGGTTGTTTTCATTCTGCAAGGGAAATTCACATTCCACTTTCAGGGAAATGAGTGATAAAATTCCCATGGATTTTAATCGTGTTGTTGTTTGTCCAGAATCATAAAGTAAGCTATTAATTTACATTTGCTGTTGATAAAGCCTAATCCATTTTCATAAGTTTCAGAAACAGTCTTTCAGAATATAGACTAAAACATATCTTCCAGCGTCTGTTGTCTGAATCAATGAAATCTTGACTTGGTAAAGGGCTTATGTGCTGCCTGCAAACCATTTGGAAGCCTTCATTTGGAAAGAACTGTCATGTTACTCTGGCCTGAAAGCATTGTCAGGATAAAATAGCTGAAATATACCACTCCTTTAACCAGGCCAAAGCAGTGCCCCTTCTTATCTAGGAATGTGCTACGGTTATGTCTAATAAACCAACTCAATAAGCACAGGATAAATTTAGTTTGTCAGTTTAACAGAGTTATGGTTCTTTGCATGTTTAAGTAACAGTAGACGTATGTAGATATAATTGAGAGGAAACCTCCATTTCAGACAGGATGTGCAAAAAAAGGGGTTTATATGTAAGTATGGACATAGAGTAAATTACAGCAGTGAACACTCAGGAAAGATGCCTGTTTACAGACATGTCAATGCAATATGATTGAAATCAAGAAAATTATTAAGTGGTTTGAAATGGCATGGGAGGCATTTGTTTAAACAGATGTTTTCCTTAAACTGGAAAGCATGATATGAGGAGTTGTTTTTTATCAGATGGAGAGAAAGAGAATGGATTCTGCTTTAATTCACTCCTTCGTATTTGTTTTAATAGAGTCCTACCAAAATGTAACCTGCATAATGTTCATCATTAGAAAAAGGGCAATATTTTACAGTCACCTGGATTGTTTGATTTGGAAGGGATTCAAAGTCTCTAGTGGTTTAGACACTACCAAGCACAGACAAACCACAATTGAATTGACTGAGCTTTGGGTTTTGCATTATGTGCAGAGACCATACTCTGACCCTGAAGTCGCACAGTATTTATTTATACAATGGCAAAACATGGCTTTAAGATCAAATAACAGAGTTCTTTCTACCCCAGTAAATTCTCAGTCTAGGCTGAGTATGACATCACATTTCTGAGTTTCACTACTGACCAATTCCACAACATAGTTTTAGTGAAGAATGCTCTTATTCTGAAATGGGTTGACTTCTGGGATCACATACATGTACTTGCCTAGAATTAAGAATACAGCAGATATTTTAATATTGGGATTTAACTGTTATTTCTTGGGGATTCTGGAAAGAAACTGTTACTTTAACTCCTCAGTAAGTTAGTAAATCTCACAGAGCAGGTGTAAGGGCCAAGGCTGGTACCATACAAAAGAGGAGAAAGGCGTAGAGAGAAAGTATAAGAGTGAATTCTCTCATGATGCTTGAGGTGCTCTCTGCCTCTTTCTGGTCTGGTAAACAGTTTTCACAGTTTCTGTGTCAGAGTTGGGGCTATCAAACTGGGGATGTGTGGGTGTGGTGTGGTGTGTAAAAATTGAGTTGTGAAATGAGAGCAACCATAACTGGTCAAGTACAGGCCTGTTTAGTACAGGTAGTTGTTCATTTATTATAACATGAGGTTTCTGTTGTGCAGATTACATTAGTAATCATCATTAAATAAGGAAGCTAGAAAAAACTGGCAGTCTATTTGCAGATACTTTGGGAAAGGAAAGAATCTATCATTAAAAAAAAAAGAATTTTTTTTACAGAAGCTGTGTGATACTTCCTACATTTTGTGCCTGAATTGAGTGTATCCAGGTAGTCTTAGGAGTTCTGTAAGGACTGACCACTTTCAGATCTGCATTTTTTAAACTTTTGTCCTGAAGCCGGGTGGTAGTAACTTGAATTTTAAAGTGAAAGCTAAGGTTCTCTCATGTTGAGATAGTGCTCTAAAAAATTATAGATGCTGCAAGAAAAACTTGAGGGCACTAGCAATTCCACCTCCACCTGGTAGAATTTCTTACAGTTGCCTACTTCTGACTTGACAGTGACATTGTCTTAAGGGATCCATATTGTAGTGTCTAGAAGGCCTAAAAATGCTCACAGTTTCTGCTGTGAGAAAGTATTCTGAAAACTGCACCAAAGCCTGCTCACAAAATTTATTCTCACTCTGTTTCTAGTGGAGGTTACATGAGAAACTTAAAATTGAGCCCTGTTAAACAGAGATGTATGGTCTGTGTGTTAATCCAGACAAATAGAAATTGCAGTTTTATCTTGTAGCTGGAGCAGATTAAAAAAAATTATTTGTGCTAAAAGGAGGTAAAATCTTTCACCTATCATGTCTGCATCTGCCTGTGAGCAAAATGTTTGCAGGTGAATGGGAGGAAAACTTTTAAGCTCACTCTTCCCAGGTATTAAATAGATATATTGAATAGATTCAGATTTATCAAGAGATAAATTAAATAGATTCAGTCTTCACAGTGTAAAATTATTAGTGTTGTTGTGGTAGCTGTTTTCCACTCTTAGTATTAATTAGTCTAATTAGTGGTTAGCAGCTCATGTTGGCCTTCAATCACTTTCTGATGTCTCTTTAGACAGATGTCATTTACACTCAGACCCCCTCACGGCCCAGAAGGTGGCTTGGCTGTGGAGACAGCGGCTGAAACTTAACACTCCTGGATTTGCCACCAAGCTGGAACAGCCACTGTCAGTAAACAGAGCCCCTGCTTGCCACCCACTCATTCCAGCCTCCTCTGTCAGGAGCCAGCACACAATTCTTTGGCCACTGATACACATGAACATCTTATTATCTCTTCATCTCACCAGCTAGGTGGTCGGGGGTGTGCTTCCCCTCAGGGGAAATGTACCTGTTAAGGCAATATTTCTTTTTGCACTGGTCCTAAGCCATAGGCAGAGGGATTAGAGACTCAGCTTTTAATTGTGTTCATCTTTTTCTCTTAATCATGGCAATCATTCCATAGAACGTCTTGTGATATGAAACTGAAAGTTGGATTAAAGCATATTTTTGATTCCTGACCAACTTTTCTGGTCAGAAAGGCACCTTCCTTAAGACTGTGGGTGTACTTATCAATCAGTGCAGGCTTTGGCCCCCGTATAGTGTAGGCAAATATTGAGTAATTTCAAGGCAATCCAGGCTTCACCTTCTAGAGAAGAACAGTAAGACCTGTTTTGTGTTTTTGTAGACAACACAAAGAATTATTTAGCATTGTTCATTTATTTATCAACTTCAAATCTTTAAAGTTTTGACAGATTAATAACTTCCTTCAGGAGTTTTAAATAAACATGATGTATTAACAAACAGACCAAGAGCCTACTTAAATTGTACAAACATATAAAGCAGGCTGCCTTGTCTAATGAAAACCTGATAAGAAAAATATCTTTAAAAAAAAGAGGTTGTGTCTCAATTTCCGAGGAAATAATTTATCTTTATATATCCACTGGAATAACAGATGAATGGAGTCAATCAGAGTTTAAATAAACCCCAATTATGCTCTGCCTGATAATTCGATTTTATCGACACTGTATATATTTACTTATAGCTTCAATTATTTCATATTATAAATATGGTGTGTTTTGACAAACTAAGATTTGATTTGTCCTTTTTTAATTTCAGCATAACTTCTGTAGATTAATATAATAAGGAGGAAATATTCCATGCAGAGGGGTTTGGAATTGTAGCTTCAGCAAACCTTATTAGTATTGCAGCTTTGCTAGAGTCTCTGCATCCGAGGTTGTATATTTATGTAAGTTTAATTGGTGTTTAAGAACAAGCTGGATTCATCCAGCCATAGTCACTTAATTCAATTCATGTGCAAAACTAGTGTGGATTTTGGGCCAGATGACCCAAATCTCCACAGTGAAGATTGTTGTTCAGATCAGTTTACTGATGATTTTCAACTCTGATTTTCCAGATGCTGAAACAGGGTTGACAGACCCACTTGCACATTTCCCTATTGACAGGGCAGCAGGGTGAGCAAAATGCCACCATTAAACTACCACTGTAAATCTTCCAAACTCGTGCTCTGCACATGTAGGCTTCAGCTAGCAAGTGGCTTAGCATTTCTCAGGGGAAAACGAGAAGTGAACTCCCATTCATGCCTTCAGCTTAAAACCTCTGATACTCTGTGGCTCTACAGTGCAGGAGGGCAAGTCATGGCTATGTGGCAGCCTGGGGGGCCAGCAAGGCTGGCCTGGCAGAGCTCCTCGATGTATTTTGCAGGTAACCCCAGAGTCCCAGCTCATCCTCTCCCTGGGGCAGGGCAGGAAGCCCAGTCCCATCCATTCACCTTCAGCAAACTCCGCGTTCAGGCCTTCAAGGCATATAGCTCAGGGTTTATCGGCACTGTTCTGTTTGCACTGATCATATAATATAAAACAGTGGCACGGATTTATAAACATCCTCCGAGGAATATTATTAGATTTTGAAATGTCTTAACAGGTTTGAGAGGTGTGTTGCACAGGAGCAGAAACAGAAGGTGCCAACCAAAGAAACAAACAATAGCCAACAAAGGCAGTGCTAAACCAAGTGCCAGCAAATATATGGACCAGTTTGTACAAGTAGGAAAGCACAATTGATTCAAGGGGATCCCAAGGGTCAGACAGCAGAATGAAAGGTCTTTTCATTTTATTTGTCAGAACAGTTTATCACTTTAATAATATAAATATTTCTGTATGTCGTGAGTAAGTCTACGAGAAAAATGACAGGTAGTACATTTTGCATTTTGCATTTTAACCCCACCAAGATTGAATACTTTATGTGAAGATATACATTTCTATCACTAAATTGCTTTTGGAAATGAGATGATAATTTTTTCTTTTTTTTTTTTTTTTATAGAAAAGTTTCTTTTCTTCCATAGCTACTGTCATAAATCAGCTATGGAAAAAATCTTAGTTTAGAGGAGACCTTTTGTATTTTGAAATCTTTATTGTAGAAATATTGGAATGCTGTACCTTTAAAATATATTTTTCAGGCAAACAGTAAAACTCCATGCAATTCATTTTATGCTGAATTCATAGCTCTGCTGTTTAAGCAGTCACACTGTGTTTACATCAATATTATGGAACGAACATGAAGGAAGTGAACATTTCGTTCTTTAATGTTATGGCATTAAAACTGCAGAAGATACAGAAATAGTGCATGTAGGGCTTGAGGTAAGGGCTAAGTAGAGTGTTGTTTTGCTACCAGCATTAATTTGAATAATGTTTGGTTTAAGTCTAATATTTGTGATTTCTTTTTATAGTCAAAACAGGCCTGCCTCTATTTTAGTTCAATCTGTTTAATAGAGATGCCTTATTTCTTTTGGAAAAGGTTTTCATTACTTAAATCTTCCTTGCAATGGAAAGCCTTCAACAATGATTTCTTCCTTTTTTAAAATACTGTACCTGTTATCACTCAACTTACTACTAAAACCATAGTGTTTGTTTTGGTTTATATGTTTCATTTTGAAACAGACTGCATCATTTTTGGAGAGAATTAGCTGAGATATAGGAATATCAAGTTGGTTGACAGATTGGACCAAAAGTTCTGCAGGGAACAGCAGAAGAAAACACAGGCATCCCCATCCTACACAAAAATTAACACATCAACAAGGAGCTTAGAGGAATGAGATATTTCAGAGACATGACAACAAACACTTACATCAAGGGGTTTTTTAGCTGTGTACTTCCTTTTCAGAGTCTCTGTGGCTTATTTTTTCTGTTGCTGTTTCTATTAGATTCGTCACTTAAAATTCTCTCCAAATGGAATTTCATGAAATCCCAGAAGGCAAGGAGATTGGTAAACCTGCTCTAACTGCTCTAACAATATCATGAAACAGGGTTTGAATTACCAATACACCAGGGAATTCTAATGCAATTATGAGTGTTTACTTACACCATGTGTTTCTCACTGAGCCTCGGCTGTATCAGGATAAACCAAAGGGAGCTAATGTTTTATAGATGGTAAGACTCTGTTTGTTTTCAGTAGGGCTAAGTCTCCCAAAGCACTCAGACACACTAATTAAAGTAAACTGCAGAGGCCCATAATAAAATATATGTGTTTGGAGACTGTGAGATGAACTCCACTGGCTTATTAAAAGTCAAAAGAAAAATATACATTATTTATGACTTCAAAGGGACACATTGTGAGCTCCAGTTTATTTAAAGGATTAACTAAGCATTGGTTATTGGTGACCATCTGAACAGCTTTCCTTTCACAGTTCATTAGTTATGTCATATATGTGGGAAGTCATAATTTGGGTTTAGATCAAATATTATTAATCAACTAAATTATGGAGGGTACACCAACAATATTAAATGTAATCTTTAGGAAAATAACACCTCACAAATCCACTTTTCTCCAGTTGCCCAATTACATTTCAATACATAAACAAAAATCCAACAGATGTGTGACAAGTTTCATAGAGCTCCCGATCTCTGGATTTTTTTTTTTGTCAATAAATACAAAACACATTTAAAATACCAAGTGGAATTGGAAGGCTGTCAAGGTCTTCGTGATTTACCAGAAGTATAAATTCACCTACTGTGAGTACTGTTGTAATTTACCTAAAATGTTTAGCTTTAAAAAGAATTACCAGATTTGTGGGAGTGAGGGGGAATGCAGTGAAAAGGGCACTGGGAGACAGTATTTTCTTTCCCATCGTTGTCAGTAGTGCAGCCTGTGCATCTTTTTTCTAATTTTTCTAATACTTCTACTTACCCAACTTTTACTTAGGACTTAAAAGTTGTATGGAAAACATTTGGCCAGGCAAAGATGAGGAGAAATACCCCCATAAACACCCTCAACTCTTTGGGAAGTTATATATTCTTGATGTTCTTCTGTCTCTCCATCATTCATGATACGTTTAATACAACTCAGATTTTAAGAGAGGAGAAATGAAAAGCTTCAGGTTGCTAGCAGTAGAGTTTAAATCAAAGATTTCAATAAATTTTGCATGGGCAGTTAAGTATGTAGAGTTCGCTGATATTTTAATTAAATTTTCTCTTTAAAAGTATTGAAGTTTTCTTTTTCTATGTAGCTGTTTAAATAAAAAACTCAATTAAGTCAGGGTTAGCAAAACACTCATTCTTGTGCTAAGTATTTAATTCACAGGAGTTTTTTTAGGGCTGTTTGTATTTTCACTGACAGGAGAGCAAATGAAAATTGCAGTCCCTTTTGGTTTAAATATTATAGGCTGAGGTAGTTTTTTTTAATATTGCATTGTCATCTTTGGATCAACTAAACAAATATTGAGGCGTTGGTGCTGCCTCAAGCTTGTAGCTTTGTTTTTCTAATATAAACATTGGGGGGAAGAAGAATGGAGGCAACATGCTCTGCAGCCCAAATCAGCATCATTCTGCTCTTCCACCACTGCACATTGTGAAATCCTAAAATTGATGGAGACTTAGCTATCATTCATATTTTTCACTCAGTGGACCAGCAAGCAGTCTGTGTTTCTGCAAATAACATCTCCTATAAAATAAAATATTCAGCAGTGGAGGTCTGTTGATTGTTGCTTTCAGTTTAGTCCTTTTGCCCAAGCTACCAACAGGCAGCAGAAGTCACTTAATTTAGAAATAAGTTCCAAAATAGCAAAACTTTACCAAAGTGTGTATAAAACTTATATCCTGCTGAACAACAAAATTCACAAACATAAGTATTATAATATATTATGTATAATTTATAAAATTATATTTATAAAGATAAAAAACTCCACCACAGGTCACATAACCCTGTCATGTACCTGACCCAATTTACAATTACTGACGAGAGGAAGAACACCTTCCAGGGCTGGTTCTCACCTTTTCTGTTTCTGTGATGGGTTTCCCCATACCATCTTTCCCAACCAGCTGACATAACTGAGGTTTCCTCAGGCATTTACCAGCCTGGGAAGTGAAGGTGATCGTGATTCCAGATCCCAGATTAGGCATTCATGGGTGAGTAACCATTTCAGAAGACAAAACTCACATGCCTTGAGTGGAGGTGTGCCTGACACTTCAGTGCTCCTTCACAGATGATCCTTCCCAGGCTTGTAGGGAGATCTGGATTTCTTGCCAAATATCTTCTCTTTCTGCACCGTACATAAACAAATGATCTCTCAGTTTTCTCCAGAGTTATGTTTTTATGAAATCTTTAGATTTATCTGTCCTGTAAAAGCAAGGCTCTGTTTTAGAAACTGACCTACATTTCCAAAAAAAAGGAGGATGAAACCCTTTGACAGGTTTGAAGCTGAAATACAGTAAAATTTTTTTAAAAAACTTTTTTGCAAGAGAGTCTTGCTCTGTTTTATTCAACTGTTTGGAGGGAAATTATGGTTTAACATAAAATGGTGATTTATCTCAGCCAGAACCTGAACCTAGATTAGGTTATCTCTGAACCTAAAGCTTCATCTTCTACATAGTTCTATCATTTGTATTTTCTTCAGCATGAAACAGAATTTTGGAGGTTGAACAAAGACACCATTCAAAATATTTTGCCCATTGTTCTTCTTCTGCTAAGGATTAGTATACAATCAGAATTATTTTGTTCTTTCCCCCTGTATAGCACTCTAAGTGATGGTGCAAATGACAGGAAAAGCAGTAGTAGTAAATTTATAAAGTAAATAATTTACACACAAACAATATCTCACAGGAAACTTGACTTTGTGGATCTCACTGTGAAAAATACTTCATTCAAGTTAGCTTCTAAACCTCAGGACTTCAGAGTAACGCTGTATATATTTAGAATTAAGGCAATTGACTTGCTAGGATAACTAGAATGAAGGAGAACTCATTCTGATATGCAATATTTTACCTAAATTTCCATGTAATATTGCATAATTTACAAAGACAAATGGTAGAATTATGAACAATTAATCTTGAAATGGTCATTGAACATAGAAACAACAGTACATTTCAGAAGGTGGCCTTCAATAGATTAATGAGTGCTCCTGCCCTTTTCTATCTCTGTACCTGATTTGGCTGAGGATGTGTTGTCTTTGAAATCAGGTTTAATTTACTGCCTATGAGTCCCTTAATAGATGTCTCCGTAGATATGGATATGCTTACATGGAAAATCTTACATGGAATAGGTTCACACCTTACAGATAGAAAGAATGTAAGCATATGTACCCCTATTATAAAATTGATAACTGAAGTGTTATGAGGTTTGTTTTCTGACATCTTTAATAGTATGCACAGACAAAAGATCAAGGTCAATAGCTAATACAAGTTTCTTAAACAGTTAGTTGATTAATTGATCATTAAATTGCAATAAAACTAATCCAATTAGACAGATATCCTCATACACTTGACTTTATTCTCCCCTTTTTTGCACCAAGTAGTATAAACATAGCAAATTCCAGTGGTAGAAAATTGTACCTTTTCGTTTGGGATTTTTTTCCAATGTTGTATTCTATATTTGCCTGCTATTTTTTACTTTATTTTTATTATGGGCTATAGTAGATATACAAAAGAAGTTTATTAGGAGAATGCTATTGAAGACAAAATTATGTTGACTTATGAACTTAGTTACTGGTTTAAGAACATAACGTGGATTTCCTTGGAATATATAATATAAAAATACTCCTAGAATTGCTGAATGATTAAATGAATGCAGTGTTGAATTTTTATATTTAAGCAACTGTAGAATACTCAAACACAGAGAGGAAAAAATGGTGCTCTTTTGTTCAGTAGCTAGGTGGCTGTGAATAGATGCTGTTCAGTGCTGTGTGTGATAGGGATTCAATTACATAAAATCCATTTTCATCCATTGGAGACAAAGGAATAAACTAGTTCTAACTAGCATATGTTTTACCTATTACACCCTCAAATAAGAAATGAAGTTTCTGCTCATAATTAAGGTATCATAAGTGATAATGAGTAATGATAATTGCTGCTCATGTATCCTATATATATGCTGGTGGAACAACATCTGAGCTAATGTCAGGAAGTTTGCCCTGATCACAGAAGCTTAAAAGAAAAAAGATACAGCACTAAAATGAAGATTAAGAATGCTTTCCAAGCTATTATTCACTCTAGATTATTTTATCTGGAAGCTCAATTATAGAACCCAGCAGGAGACTGATTGTAAAGCAGAAAATCTGACTCCACAAAGACACATGGGCAAGCAGACAGCAGAAAAGAGTAAAGCTTATTTGCTTTCCAAATCCAGGAGTAACTGGGAGTATGTAACTATACTCTCACAACAGAGCAAGCCCTCTGCTGAATCAGTAGCTGAAGCCACTTANTTGCCCCTTTCTTCTCTGAGAGCTGGCTTGACATGAGAGCACAATTTAGGGAAAGTGAGATTTGGGCAAGATGTGTCATAGTGGAGCCTGGAAGACTGACTGTTGTATACCTTCTGGGTCGCTATTTCCTGTTTGCACAAATATGTTTATATATGGAGCTCTCCCTCGTTTATTTGGAGAATGTTTCTTTGCCCTTTTCTTTTGTGCAACACCTTTCTGAAAGAGCTTTTGAGTGCTTGGAAATCAGAAAAGAAACAAATTGACTTACAGGTCACTAGTTTATTTTTGAGGACCAGAATTAAAAGCATTTCTTTACTTCAGAGCCCAAGTAGCAGAGGTAGGCAATGGCATCTTGATATTAAGTCCAGCTTACTTCAAATATGTGCTTACAGATCCCATTCAAGTGAGAAACTTTGCTTGGCTAAAACTGCAGTGATACTCCTGCCGGAAAAGACATCAAAATTTTCATCGATTTAATCGGGATTTATGCAGGCAAACCTTATCCCTCTAAAGAATGCTCTGTAAATACACAAATAGGAATGTGTTTATTTTTCTTAGAGTAAGTCAAAATATGAACAGGAATCTGTGTCACCTCTGAAGATTAGGCTGCAAATACAGGAAAGCCTTCTGGCAATTAATAGTAATGTTTCTTACAGAAATAATCAAAGTATTGAGTATTTTTTATTCCTAAAAATATCCAAATTCAGGCTTTTTGCAGCTTCTAGAAAAACTGGTATTTTAAAATAATGAGCACTTTAGGCCTCTAAAATAATAAGCACTAAAGGCCTTTAAAATAATAAGCACAGGCTTTAGAGTACAGAGGAGTTCAGTCTAAGCAAAAGATGCTGTCATATCTGGAAAGCATCATCTTGTGTACCTCGTGTAGTTTCTACCACAGTTACATGAAGGAATAGTGTTGAGGCATTCATAGTATGTGGTTCTGAATACTTCTGGGACAACCCAGCATTGCTTAGGGAATGAAAAAAGCTCTACCAATCTCTGTGTCCTGTGCCTGCACTTTGCACACCTTGTGCATCATCAAGTCCCACTGGATTCCCCATTGTGCATCCTGCTCAGGGACAAATCTGTTTATCCAGCCAAAGACTGACATGGCAGGTGCTTTGTTTTTATTTCCATATAAAAAATTCTACCTTTTTCCTAGGTAATTTTTGATATTAAATAGTTGTTGAACTCTCTAAGGATTTTCACCTTGCAGATCCATTACATAATTTTCTAGTTATTTTCTCACATTTTCCCACTAATAAGAATGTAAATGGATTTACTTACCTGCAGTGGGTTGATAGTTCTATAAAATGCCTGGAAGAGGGATTGCTAACTTTGTTGAATTTTTTTTTTATTATTATTAATGATAAACCTTGTCTTTCTTTAAATATTACAGAGGTTTTTGGTCATTGTTTTGCTGATGATTATTACTTATAGGCGGTATGTTGCCAGCTAAAATCTAAATATTTTGGCACACTGCTTAAGCTTTGCTATTTCTAGGATATATCCATGTACATCTTCTCTAACAATAAGGTCAATGGCAATGCCAAACAGGAGGAGTGAGAGATTGCATCCTGATTAATTCCTGATTTAGCATTCTGGAATCGTTGTGCTCCCACAGAAGGGGGTGAATAATTCATTGAGAACAATTGACCACTGTTTGCCTGCTTTTCTAAACGGCCCCTGAGCTGATCCCCTTGCAACAACAGCATTTCTTTGGGCACATTCACTCCGCACTACTCCTCCATGCTCCCTCTTCTCTAAATCAGAGATTCCCAGCATCACTCTTGCCACCCCCCTTCAGAAACAGTTTTATTTACTCTACTGCCATGCACGTGCCATGTACCTTTCCCCCTTATGATCCATGGACAACAGTAACTTAGTGAAAATGGCTCTTGAAAAAGTGAGAATAAATGGGTTATTACAGTGGGTCAAATGCATCACCTGGTCTAACAAGGCCATGTGTCCAAGATGCTTTTTGGGCCCCTAGAAGATCTTAAAAAGATCCAGGAGTACCAACCTGTCNTGTGCCTGCACTTTGCACACCTTGTGCATCATCAAGTCCCACTGGATTCCCCATTGTGCATCCTGCTCAGGGACAAATCTGTTTATCCAGCCAAAGACTGACATGGCAGGTGCTTTGTTTTTATTTCCATATAAAAAATTCTACCTTTTTCCTAGGTAATTTTTGATATTAAATAGTTGTTGAACTCTCTAAGGATTTTCACCTTGCAGATCCATTACATAATTTTCTAGTTATTTTCTCACATTTTCCCACTAATAAGAATGTAAATGGATTTACTTACCTGCAGTGGGTTGATAGTTCTATAAAATGCCTGGAAGAGGGATTGCTAACTTTGTTGAATTTTTTTTTTATTATTATTAATGATAAACCTTGTCTTTCTTTAAATATTACAGAGGTTTTTGGTCATTGTTTTGCTGATGATTATTACTTATAGGCGGTATGTTGCCAGCTAAAATCTAAATATTTTGGCACACTGCTTAAGCTTTG
>VZTN01036969.1:159761-193077 GCA_013400515.1 Erpornis zantholeuca | reverse complement strand
TTCTAGTACACTGCAAAACCAAGAGCCAGTGTCTCAAAGTCTGGATAAGCACATGAATGAGTATTGTTACCTCACATTCACCTCCCTTTCTTTGCAATGACAGGTCAATATTTGTGATACAGCTGGATGCAGGATGGGTAGGACTTTGAGGAAATAAATCATTCAGAATACATATCAGATCAAGAATAAGGTTCACAATAACAATGCCTAGAGCTACTCACTCAACAGTGACACTAAGACTAATGTGGCTTTGCTGTAAAGTGGGTATCATCTGTCCTACAGCCTGTGGAACACACAGGCTAAGTAAATAGCACGTACCACATTGTATGGCTACAGGAGAGCTGAAGTAAAGTTATACAGATTTTCAACAGCTATGGAAACTTTTATGTCAAGACAGGGCCTCAACGTCCTTGGCATATAAAATTTGTGTAAATACTTCCTGGTGAGTAGGTTGGCACAGTAGACTTTTAAGGTCCTGCAGAGTGAGAATGCATGAAGACAAAGATCCTGATGTGTTTGATTATCTTCTCCCTGTGACTTCTACACAGGATAGAGTTTTGAGTATCTGTGTCAATAAAACCATGATCTCCTGCTGTTTATGGACAGCTCTCATGAGAATTGCTTGTGATTTTAGTATGATTTCAGTGGCAGGCATTGTTTTCTTCAATTAAAATTAAATACCTCATTCATTTAGAAATGCTCAGTTGCTTGTTGAAAGATCTCTTCACCTGACTGTATTTTGTCTAGGATTACTTACTTGCAATGAAGTGTGTCAATATGATCCCCCAGAGTACAAGTGCTTACTTCCTTTTTAGAAACAGTACAGATAATATGAGTGTTCATTCTCCTGGATGCTCATCAGTCAGGTGAAGTGGAGAGTTGAGATGCAGGCTCTTAGTTCACATAAATATCCTGGAGTTTCCACTTGAATTAGCTAGCTGGCTAGATGCAATAAAAATTAAGAGTACAAATGCTGCACATACTTCAGCTGGCAGCCACCTGCTTTACTGCAGAAAACAGGATAATCCTTTTGTCTGATGAAAGTCCTTCACCACTTTCCCACAGTTCCCTTTTTGCTCTACAGAAGCCAACAAGTTCTCCTGCGATCTTCTGGAGATAAAAAAATAAATAGAGAGCCTCACTAGAGAGAGATAAAAACCTGCAGTCTGCCCCACCAAAGCTGTAGCTCCCCACCAGACTTGTTCCAAGTCCCAGTGGAAGGGAGGACATACACACAGCTTTATGCTGCATAGGTGAACCTGCTGCCCAATATCTAGAGCTAATCACCAAAGCTAACCTTGCAAGAAAGACTAAATTGGGATTTTTTTTCCCATCCATCCTCTTCAGAGATTACCATTTCCAGTCCAGGAGTGCCAATAAAATATAAAAAAAATGGATTAAACCAGCCTTTTGCCCTCACCAAATTGTATAAAACCTGTCACTGAATGACATGCCACACAGATATGAAATTCCTTTTTTAATATGTAGGCTGGGAGTCAGAGAAAGGAAGAACAGAGTTCAGAGTGACAGAGCTCTAAGAGACTCTCAGAATTACTTTTTTCTTTGTATTTTCAGCACTCATCTCTTTTAAACATTAACCAGAGGTACAGAGTGTAAAACCAGCTGTGCTTATTTCTATACTCCAGAGTTTGGTTAGATTTGAACTCTTTGTACTGAAACCTACTCATCTTTCAAACATATGTTATTCTTTTTTTTTTTTTTTCAAAGTCTATGGTCTCACCCTAGCAAAATACCCCTTATGTGGATCAGTGGGGTTTGTCGCCTGGGTAAGGACTACTGTGTCTTTGTTACAGAGAAGCCCAGCTGAGCTATTTATGCAAGCAAGGACTATTTGCAAGTAATTTTCAGGATGCAGCTGCACTGTGAAAAGAACTGTACAGTCCATAAAAATAGTGGGTATGCCTTGTAATCTTAAAGTCTTGGTATGTTTGCATGGAAACTCCACTAATGTCCCTACATTGTTTCTTATGACCTCACAGAGGAGCAATGTACTTTCAGGAAGTCTATTCCCAGAGCTTGCCAGGGTCTGACATTTTAATCATGGAAAGCAATTCATCTTATTTTCAATACTAACTTAAGGATGACTTAATCAAATGGCAAAAATGTACCTAATGGTGCTTAATTACATGACTAGAACAAATGAAAAGAAGATATATTTGATAAAATGTAACTGAACTGTGAAAATCATTGTAACATAAGAATTATTCCATTATCTTTGAATCAATTTGGACGTTTAAGATTGACCTCTTGGGGAAGGCAAGGTTTTTCAGTGAAATACAGGTTGGATGCTTAGTGTCTCACTTTTTAAATGTTTTATTTCCATTCCAAGTTCTATTTTACCTTAGAGAATATTATATGAAATAATATTTTCATGAAACTATGAAGTTATATTTCTTTTTTATTGTTCCAAGACAAGCCAACTGATTTTTAAAGATCTTGCTCCCCTATTTGGCTGAAGTTTGGGGTTATATTGTTTAAAAATCCTGTATTTCCAGTGCTCTTTATGTGATCCTTTCCATATTTTCCTGAGTGGAAATTATGGCTAGGACATTAAACAACAATGCATGCATAACCTATAGATCATTATTCCAACATATTCCAAAAGTACCTTTTATTAAGAAAAAAAAAATCACTTGGTTTTCACACACAGTGTTACTAAAAGCTAATAAAATTTTATATGCAAAGGGGTTTGCATAATGATCTGTGCACTGTGCTGACTACACTTGTGTGGTATCAGAACACTGGATTCATACAGAGTAAAGCTGAGAACTAGTAAAAAACAAATTTAAAAATCTTGGCTATTTAATTGTTTACTTACAGGATTAAAGAAAAAAAGTAAGGCAATTTTACATATTCACCAGGAAAGAAGGTATCACTTTGGTGATTCTGTTGGTTTTCAGCACAGAGAGGTGTGTTTGCTACATGGGCAGTCAAAGATATTACCACATCTGGGGCAGGGCTCTTCCTGGCTGCAGAAAATCAGGGGTGCCTTGTTTGTAGGAGAACTACATCAGTTGTGTCAGCATCTGATGTGCATGCAGACCTCACAGACTTCATTTCAGCAGCTACACCTCCCAAGAAGTTCTATTCTTGGTCTGAGAAATTAGTAAATGGTATTAGAGAGAGAGAGAGAGAAAAGGAGAGATAAAATAAAATAATACCAGAATAAAATGGGCTGTGTACAAAGCTCTGAGAAGCTAAAAACATCTCTAAATTGAAGATAGAGGATTCTTCAAGTGCTGAGCTACTTCTGTAATGCCCAAACACATCTTGCTCAACTTTACATGTCTGCAGCATGAGAAGCTGCACAAAAGAGGCAGTGCTGAAGATCCTTCCTCTTTGTTGAGCTTGGTGAGAACATATACTGATTTCCTCCTTGACAACCCTACTGCATTGCTTCTGTTTCACTTGGAGCTCCCTTCCCAATGGTAGTATCGTGGTCCCACCTTAGCATCTGCTTTATCAGCAGCACTGGTATGTGAACAGCCCTTTACCATATTCTCACAGTCATCTGATAACCACAGCCTTGCCCTGGATTTATGCTCTACCCCCTAAGGGAGAAAATCTCCCCCTGCTCTGTAGTACTTAGTTGATCAAACCCCTAGCCTTTTCTGGCATTGAAAATCTGCATCTCAGATGCATACAAAATGCATCAAAATTTGAAGCATTATAAAAGCTGCATCTCTAGCACAGGTCATCTTAAAATAGTATTAAGAAAACACAAAAAAGGGGGTTCCAAAATTCAGGTAGCTCTATAATGGGTGAAATACGTTAGGAGGAAATTCTCAGCTGTGAGAGAATTGTGAAGGTGGGGTGTGAATGTGAGGGTGGTGAAGCTCTGGAGCCGGCTGCCCAAAGAAGTTGTGGATGCCCCATCCCTGGGAGTGCTCAAGGCCAGGCTGGATGGGTCTTGGAGCAACCTGCCCATGACAGGGAGTTTGGAATGAAATGATCTTTAACCATTCTGTGACTCTATTATGCTAAGAATTCGTGCCTTAGGTATCTTTGTATGTGTTTGTATTTTCCAATTATTATTACCAGTAGCAATCAATGATTTACAGAGGGTTCCTTGGATAAGATTATATAGTAATACACTCATTTAAATATCATTTTCAAATTACTAGATAGATACATGTGGCAATATTTTTGTTAAGCACTAATTTTGTGGAGATTCCTTAACAAAGCACTGACAGTCCCTTTTTCTTCGCTTGTCATCAGCCTGACATTTGACTATGAGTTTTATCACAATACAGTGTATATAAGAAGGTAGCCAACACTCTGTAGCTAGTAATCAAAAATAAGAGCTTTTGCATCATAGTTTTCCTAGCTGAGATTCAATTATTCATTATGCATTTTGGCCAATGTAATGCTTCTACAGCTTCCAACTTCAGAGATGTTTTGCAGAGAGCTGCAGATCTAATGCTTCTAGATAGAAAATTGACTAAAACAAAATGGGGCAGATTGTTGTCAAGACAGATATTGGGACTGTTCAGAACAGCAAAAGGAATAATTGTATGAAATTATAATAGTTATAATTACTATAATTCCTTACTAAAAATAAGGAGACTATAGTGAAATACATATTTCATAGTACAGCACAAACAAATAACACTGTATGTAGCTCTGGAAATTGTACCAAAGCAGGGAAAATATATGTACTTCAGCAACTTTCAAGGGTTAAAATATCATGACACATTATATATACATTTATACCAAAGGCCAGAGGGATAGTAGTCTCATTTCTTAATCTCTATGGCATTTTATGGAACTTCTGCCTCTTTATGGTTCTGTGACTTCCCTCATTCAGGAAGGCCGGAATAAAAAAGGTCAAAATAGATGTCAGCCCAAGCAATTATGAAAGAGAGAACTTGGACATGACCCTGAGATTAGAAATGGTGACCTGTCAGAGTAACAGGGGAAAACCTGCCATGCTGCCTTTATGTCAAATCCAAACTACCATGGCAGTCTTAAAATGTGTTCTCATTTATTTGCATTTTAATCTCTTTCACCTCTAATATTGGGCTTTCCTTCTCATCTTCTCTCTTCTGCTCTACGCAGACGGCTCAGATGGCAGAAGATAGGCAGAGAGTTTAGAATATCCACATCTCTTGCAAAGAAAGGTCTTGGGAAAATGGATCAAAAACTTATTTGCCTGGACATGAGGACCAGAAATAACACAGTAAGCATATTGTGGCCTGACCCTGAATACTGCCAGAAATATTCCAGTGTTCCTTCAAGGTCAATGATATCTTGATCTCAGGTACAAAACGTCCTCAAAAACTATATAAATAGAAACAGAGGAAGAACCTGAACAGAACTGGATTTAGAAGTGATGTTTTCCTTTTTTTGTTGTTTTCATATTTAAGGTTTAATTATAGTAACATAGCAACATGTCTTGCTAATTTTTTTTTGTTTGCAAAGGAGATATTTTAAGGATTTTTTGGTTTTTAAACATTATTTGAATTAACTATGTCATCTTTGGACTCAATTTTTACATAGAGAAGCATTTTCTCTGCAGTACATCTTTTATTTCACAGCTCACCCTCTGTGGAAAGAATATGGTGGAAGAGAGAAAGTTCATTTTCACTAGTAAAGCATGAGGCCACACTAACAGAACATGGGGATGAAGTGTTTAAATAGGCCATGAATCAGAGATCTAGCAACAGCATGGCAAATTCTCATTAGAGATGGGTTTTCTCCTTGCCACCCTTTAGCCAAAGAGAGGCCAAATTCTCAGATGTCATCAGCCTGGCCATCAAAATTCTGATCTGTAAATTACCAATGCTTTCATAGTATAGAATTGTTCTTTTTCACCAGGGCAAAAGATTTGATTTCTTTACTATTCAGCAAATTAAAATGTTTAGTTACAGGGTTTATGGTGGTTGCACCTCAAAAGTTTCTTCTTTGCCTCCAGGCTAGTCCTATGTCAATCTTTTTTTCCTATCTCAACAGCAGAAAAGTCCCCTTTGATATCCATACACACTTCCTGTAAACAACCAATATTCACTATTCAGAAGGGCAGACATTTCTTTGTAATTTTTTTACATTCTGGAAATTAATACCATAATGTTCAGATTGTGTTGCTAAGTCTGATTTCCTAACAATTACATTATCACCAAAGCTATGAACAAATAAGATTAGATCTGACCCCTACTGCCTTGCAGACATGTTTGTTCTTATTCCAAGAGGTGAGGCTTGGTTATAGAAGTCCTGTTTGCTGAAAAAAAAATGTCTGGAGATTGGACATCCTAGGAGTGGTATTCTTGATACATTTGAACACTGCCCTCCCTCCATTGCTCTCAAGTCTGAACCACAGATGTATGTGACTGCCTGTGAACAGTACAACCTTTTCGCCCCACTCCAGATTACCTGCTATGCCAGGAACAGGAATTAGAGGAAAACTGTAACAAAAATCAAACTTGAAAATATGAGCTAGGTCTAATGAAGTGTTAGAGAAAAACCTTAAGAGAAAAGTTATACAGGTTACATAAATTTATAGTTGGTGTTCTGCCATTTTCCTGTGTTCTCTAACTTTTACTAGGGCAAGGCTTAGAGTTAATGTTGAAGGTAAAGGCCCTTTTTTTGCTGTGTAACACTGCTGGCAGGGAGTCAGTCATCTTTTTCTCTCTCTTTATCTACTGCTTGCAAGACTTCATGTATGAAAACACACTGCCATGTAGAATATATGTTATAAGAATAAAAGGACAGATCCTGCCACTGTTATTAAAGGAAAGAAGAGTTGTTACTTAAAAATTAATTCTGTTATTTTTTTTTCTATTGCTACCTTTTCAAGATCCTGAAATACTGATCAATGCACATTTCTAGACAGCTCCTTGTACCTGTATCAAAATAGCTGCTCAGCTGCACATGCATTTCATAAATATAAAGTTACTTCCTGTTTGTACCTGCTGTGCTTTTGACTGTAGGATGGCACTGAAAGGTTGCCTAGGAAATGTCTGTCTGATCCCAGTTTGGGACAAACTTTTCTTACATTTGCTATCATGTAAAAACACAGAAATATATATTTTCATCAGTAACATTTGAACCTCCATTTGGTAGTGTGGATATTGCACATGGAATGTAACTGAGGTTCAGAACTTATGTGTTGTACTCTTTTCTTCTTCCAGAATTTAAGGTTAAGAAAATATAAGGTCAGATGATATGTAGAGACCATCTCAAAATTGCTGCCCTTACAAACTGCTTCTAAGCTGTGACAGGAATATCTAGTACACAGTTTATAAAAGTAGGCATCCTTCCAGTTGCATTGTGAGTCAAAATATGCATTCAGAACATTCACTGTGATTTTTGTCTGATCATCAGTGGACCACACAATAGGGAAAGCAGAAATAAGCTGTGTCTTTCCAAACCTGCTATGAACAAAGTACAACTTGAAAATATCTATGTGACTGTGGGGGTAAGGACTGGAGCACAATTTGTATAAAAGTGAATAGATGCCATAATCAGTCATTTTGATAATTTTATTTTGAAAACTAATACTTTTTCAAAATATGTATTTTTTCCAGGACTTATATAAAGAGATGGAATTTAAAAGCTCTTGTAAGGTTCCACTACTTTGAATTCTATCCCTTATTGTTACTTACTGGGAACAGGATTGAAAAAGAAATACATATGCATGCAATTTAGGACCCTCTGATATAGAATAATTGCAGTGGGTAAAAGAAGAGTGTGTTGGCAGTTGGTGGTTTTAAATTGGCAAAATTGATCTTGCAGTTGCATAGGTGTATGTATATAAAATAGAGGTATAACTTCTTTTACTCTTAGAAGCTGTGATTGCTTTTAAGAAATCAGACAAGTGGTGCAATTTTTTTCTTGAAAGATAAATCTTATTTTGATCCTTCATCTTAACAGCTTTTTTAAAAGTAAGCCTTCTCCCTAAATATGCAAGTTAACTGTTGTTTCAGGATAAGAATCACACATGCTGATGAGAAACCCATTTTTACAAAGTATGTATTTGTTTTATCAGATGGGGAGCAGAAAGGAATAATGAGTGTAGTACTCCTATATTCATAAGATCTGAAATGAAATATAATATGGTTCATAACAACCAAATTTTTGCAACCAGCATAACTATTCAGTTATAGTCTTTATGAAACCAAAGAAACTCCTGTGAAGTAACAAAAAAAATTATAGTATAGGGAGAAACAGCAAAATATTTTTCATGTTCAAGGTGTGTGGTAATAACTCAATAGAATATTTTATTTCCCAATGCAGGTAAATATGAATTCAAAGAGCAATACCATAACAGTACTAATAGGTGGTGAGGCAGCTCTCCAAAGCAGCGTAGCTGAAATACCTATCATTAGGTTTTGATAGCCAGTGCTCAAGACTAAGCCCACAGTGGAAAGAATCCTTCATTCCTCTATTATTGGATTTTTAATGCTTATTTTCATCTTCATGATGAAAAGAATGACAAGCCTTCTGAAGATCTGGTCACTGGGGTTTTCCTGTTACAACTCAACCACAGACCTAATACCAACCTCTCAGTGTGATAGTGTGAGCAAAATCAAAATTCCTTCTTTATTGCATTCTATTGTCATTCAACTCCAAGTCTGTCAGAAGCTCAGTGGTGGATATGGGAGCTGAACCAGTCAGCTTCAATGGATGTTGGTGAAAACTGAGGGGGAAGAGAGGGACTATTGCATCAATATTCAATGCTATGTTCAATTTTCTCAGCTGGCCCCACATGTGCATGGAAAATTGGAAAGAAGCTGGTCCAATAACCAGTGGAGGGAAGAATGAGGTTAGAGAGTTTATGGAGAGTCCACTTAGATGATAAGGGAAAGAGTTTACCTAGAAGTATAGGAGTGACTGGTCAAATATATGGATACAAAAAGGGCTTTGGGAAGGCATTGGGAGAGACAATCAGGTATACTGATTCTCTGCCTGAAGCTTCTGAGTATTGTCACAGTGAGAGGACACTGTGAGAAAATTCCTCTTTCTGTAGCACAGCACTCAACTGGGCAAGAAAAAAAAAAGGCAGACTTGTTCTCAAAGTAGCTGAAATAATTTTGACTTCAAACTATGTTCTGGCAAGCGCCAATTACATCTGTCTTTAAAAACACAAAATTTAAGTCTACCAAGAACAGACTTTTTCATGAGTTATATTAACAGCATCCTTTTTAAAGAATGAGACATTGCTCACTATACTGCGGTACTTCATGGGCCAGAATGTGTACAATATTGTATTTATGCTTGAGTTGTGATTAAATGCATGATGCCCATCAAAGTTTCTATCTCCTATGTATTTAAAATTTGAAAAGGCATGACTTTTTCTCCTTAGTGAATGCTGAAAAATATAAAGCATCATGAGGCTTCAGCACTGGATATGGGAAAGACATTTTTCATCAAAGACATTTTCAATTTCAGAGTAAATTGCCCAGAACTGTTGTCTAATGGGATTATGATTAAATAAATTTACTTAAACTAAATATTTTCTGAAACAAAGAAGAGCAACAAACCGGTGTCCACATCTTGCTGGCTCACTTTCATTCAATATCTAGAGCCTCAATGTCCATTTCTAGATAAGATTAAGTAAAAGTTTTTATCATCATAGCATAAAAACTCTTCTTTTTCTGATACTATAAAACACATGCCAAATAGCCTGTTTTCAAGCAAGTAAAAATTTCCCTAGAGGTGTAAAAACAGGTATAGTTCTACCTACAGTGAAGTAAGTAGGAACCAGATTTTTTTTTCAGATGAAATCCAGCAATTACAGTGATATCTCCCCTATACCCAGGGAATCTGAGCAATGGATTAAAATATAGCATAATTGGCTAGGCAATACAATTTTCTTGTGAATTCTTACACACATCAAACCACTGAAACTGTCTATTGCTTGCTTCAAAAAAAAAAATGTTAGAAAGAAGCAAAGTTAAAAAGTTACCAGTGGCCATTATATGTCACAAACATGAATACAGTTGTATGTTAGTGATGTTGGATGACAGCACACCATTTTCTTTAGTGGTTCTTTCGACTAATGACAATCTTTGCCTGTGATAATGCCATTGACCTTGACCCTATTAGAAGGCTCACCTTTGGCTTAGAGCACACAGTTCAACCTGCAATCAGTTACACCCAAGCAAGCTGTCAGTAGCTGAGAGTGTTGCACAAATTGTTTATCTTAAGGTTTATCTGATAAATATTCACAAAGGTTGAGATGGGGAATCACATGTAGTCAAAATAAAACAGCTGGTCAGAGATTCTTAGTACAATAGCATTTGTTTTCTCTTTATAATTACTAGAAAATCTTACTGTTTTGTTGAACATATGAAAAATGAAATCTATGGAGATATTTTCAATTACTTAGATTTGGGGTATGCTGTGAACAGTCATTTCTTCCTTTTTCTTTTTCTCTCTCTCCCAAGGACAACAGTTATTCAAACCTAAGGATATCACTGATTGAAGAGGTCTTGTAGAATTACAAAAAAAAATATGATGGAGCAAATGAGATTTTTCAGGATTGTATTGAAATAAGAAAATGTAAAAAAAAATAGTTTAAATCAAAAAAATAAAGAAAGGCCACATTAGATTGCTGACATAATGAGTAGATTCAGTACAATGAGCAGATTGAAAGATGAGAAGTTAGTAGATTGCTCTTCAATATATCCAAATAACCACTGATTCACTCATTTGCTGAATGAATCAGAGCAAACTATCTCAGTGGTGAGAGGACAAGAAAAATCTGCAAGACATATTAGAACATGCAGAGAAATGATCTCATTGCCTCCACCCCAAGGTAAAGCTAAGGCTTGTACACTTCCTTGAGAGCATTTGGCATGACAGGGAAGTAGATGTAGTGGAACATAGATCAGACATAGATCTTCCTGCTGTGCTCTGCATCATCTTCCTTGTGGTTAAGAATGGATTCCCTCAGTGTGGGCTGCGTGACTCTGCCTTAGTTCTGTGCACAAACTGAGACACCATGGAAAGCCAGGAGGGTGCTGGCAGAGCTGCTGCAGCGTGTGGTACCAGTTCTCTGATTTGTGAACTGACTGTCTTCCCCCAGTCGACCCTAAGCAGTTAATTGTCCTTTATTCAGTAGTCACTCCTGTCACTGTACTCTATTGTTATACATATTGGCAAATTAAATCAGAGTAGGGAACTGCTGCCAAATTTTTTTGTGAAGGACAGAAAACGTCAGTGCCAGAAAGGTCAAAGGTACAGCTTAAACCTCCTGTAAACTTCAACTGTGTGGTCGTGGATCCAAATTCAGAATTTTCTTTGTGGTTCCTGACAACCCTTTGACCAAATTAAACTTTTACATTCACTGGCTATTCCAAATGTTGGCAATGACTGCTGACCTTCTTGGTCCCGTGTACGAAAATAAAAGCAATTTTTGTGATCCAGAATTTAAAATATTTGTAGGTATGTTTGATGGTAATAATCTTAAAGAGTAAGGATCGCCTTAGGTATTGTTACTTACTTCTTTTTTGTTTTGAGACTTGATGAAGCCTCAGGATTTAAGACTGGTAATTAGAGAAGGTGTAGATGGTATTTTGAATTATTTATGCAGTGCTCTTTTAAAAGTTAGATAAAAAAATTAGTTGACAGCTTGTTATATGAATATAAGCAGGAAAGATTTAATTTTTTTATGACAGCACAGAAGCTTGATTAAAATCTCTTTATTAAACTAGTAGAACTGAAAAAAAGGGAAGCATGTTCTTGTGTGAGAATGGTACAGTTTGTTACGAAGCAAAAAACTTTGTCTAACAGCACAACAAGAAATAGTAATTGTAATCAGCTAGGAAGATCATCCATTTAAAGCAAGTAATGGACTGAGCACCTTCAGGCAGTGCTTACATTGTGCATTTTGTTGGAAGGAAGGTTAGAGTCACATCAATGGCTGTCAGTGAAGCAAACACAGGGACCTGGGCAAACCCTTCACATCTCTAGGAAGATGCAGGTGCTCCTGCAGGTACTGTAGACCATACTGGAAACTATGCTGAATGTGCATATATCATGTTTATTTATGTAGTTGGACAGGTTTCATAATTACTTAGGCCCTGATTCTTCCAATACTTGTGCACTGCTTATCTTGAGAATGCAAGCAGGAAGTCCACCCAAAAAAAAGATGTTGTACCTGTGGCCATGCTGAAAAAAAGAAATCCTAGACAAGCATATGGCTTTCTGGCTACACTGAACCAGCTTAGAAAATCCACTCTCATGGGGATAAACTTGGATTTTCAGAAGACATAACAGCTTTTCTGGCATGATTAATGGAAAGAAGTCAGCTATGAATATGACACAATGACAAAATTTAATCAGCATGACCACACATAGGTATAAAATATAGAAAAATAAGGAACTCCAGCTGAAGTCTTTGAGATTTAATAGAAATCATACATAAATATTATATTGGTAAAAATCAAGCCTCTTGTCAGTTAACATTCATTTAATGTTTCATTGACTTCTTCGCTTCTGGAATACAACCTTTTATATGTACTTGTCGAAAGTATGTATATCTGGTATACCCATATTTTCTAAATTTATTATAGTGTTTAGGAAAACAACAGATAGATTTATACATAATAAAAGTAACAACAGCGTCTGTTTCAGTTAAGTTTGTGTTGCAACTAGATGTGTTCCCTTTTGTCCTCCAGAAGTTTGTAAACAGCTCCATCTTCAGGCATCATTCCCTCTGCTAAAAAAGAAAAATGCAACAATCATAGCACAGCCAAAGCTTTCAGAGACCTGTTAGCTTTTTGCAGTTTACATTAACTTTTAGCAGTTAAACCAATGCAATGGTCTCATATAAACTTCTCAGATATATTAAGCTGAAAGAAAATCATTGGAATTGAACCAATGGTCTAATGAATTCTGGTAGGTCAATGGCAAAGTAGATGTATGACAGGAGTACATTTACCTGTACCTAAATTAGACTGAAACTGCATTAGACCACCACTAGAATGTCCTTCTATCAGCAGGCAGATCACAAAGTACTCAAATCCAGTCAAACCAATTTTTAAAATGTGAATGTGTCTAAACAAAATTGAATTATGTGAGAGAGGCAGCCCTCAAAAAATGTTAACATACAGGAGATGAAATATCTAAAAATCTTGGAGAGGGTATGTCTCCCAAAATCAGGCCTGCAGAATGGCATTTTGATGAACATTCAGTGTGAAAATGAAAGACATAATTTCACATGCTTGCAGGAGTATAAATGAGATGTTCCTTGGATATTGAGGAGAGTGTAATTCCATTGTCTGACAGGTGTTTTCCTTCCCAGTGGCAGTGCCTGAATAAGCCATCAAAAAGATTTGATTTTTAAATCTGAAAACACTTTGTAATATAGTTTGCCTCCAGGGCCTCCAAAAGGGACCTCTCTTTATTTAACAGGATATTTAATAGTGTATAATACAATCATTTCTAGAATTATAAACTAAACTGAATATATTAGTCTGTCAAATATCAGTATGTTTGCCATTTTAAAATACAGTCTATTGTCTTCATAATTATTTTCTACTAATCCTGCTGGTCAGAGTTTATCAGACCACTGTTATTCTAAAGTACTGTGTGTTTCCATATTAAATAGATGTACATGATCTTCTGTGTGTGTGAGTGTGGGTGTGGGTGTGTGTGTGAAACATCCTTCTTTTCCATAAGTTGTCACTTTCTGCACCGATCAGACATAAGATATGTAACTGAGAACACAAAACATAACACAAAAAATACATGTGTTGCTTCTCTGAAAGTGGTAATGTACAAAGAAACGTTTTACTCCATTTCTTTCCTTTACTCCATAAAGGTTCTAATTTCACCATCTCTCTCCTATCATACATTGCCTGTCCTATCAAATCATTGGGACCTTCTAATCTGAAAATAGGAACATGCTTGTATATCTTATGAAACAAATGTGCTGTATTTCCCACAGCCCGAAACACTGTACCTACTCTTTGTGCCAAAAGCCAAGGAAACTGAGTGTTTATGGGAAAGTAAGCACTATAGAAGGTACAGGATGTGGGCCCAACAATCTGTATGCAAATTTCATACATGCCTAGAGATGTCATTCCTAGTAGGGTAAAATCCTGGCTCCCCTGAAGCCTGTAAATTTCCATTGATTTACGTGGACCCTGGATTTCCTCACATCATTTTCTTGCCATATTGTAGAAACACTTAGCAAAACAATTGAATTTTAGAAAACAAAATTACTTCTGTAACTTTACTTATGGGGTAACTGAGCATTTCTTTGAAAGGTTAGGTTTGTAGGATTTTTTGTTAAAAATTTATTTCTTTCTATTTAGAGCCTACAGGACTTTTACCAAAGGTAATGACATTAGCTAATGATATTAGCTTTCATTAGGAAAAAAAAAGGATAATTATTGGAGTTTATGAACATTAAGTTAGAATATTAGTATCTAGTTGAGTTACCTTAATAAGAAAAGAGAATTCATTTTTGTCATTGGAAAAGGATACCATTAGTATGAGTTTCTAATTAGACATCTAACAAATACTGAATTGTTCTTTTGGGGAGTATCCCCAACCACTCATTGACTCATCTGCATTAGTTGGGTGGATAAACAAAAACCATTTTGTTAGGGTTGCTAAAATGATTAGTTAATTCTTTGCAGAGTGCTTCAAATATAGCATTGCAAATATGTGTTGTAATTTTATTGTCAAAAATTGGGATAGGTTCCCCAACAAACCACCTGTCACATACAAGAAATATTTCATTATCATTTTTGAAGATATGTTCAGCAGCAGAAGCAACAAAACAATTAATTATGGCTGATTAAATGTTTTCATGTTTCTTTTTTTTGTAAAGAAAAAAAAAAGCAAAAACCTTTTTGTGAGATGATTATCTAATTCATATACAGTTTCTGTAATTTTTATATCAATTTTTCACTGAAAATATCATCTTAATCATATATTTCTAAGTAGTAGAAGTTATGGGTTTGGTGAGTAAAATAAATCTAAACCAATTCTTCCATAGGTTTGCATTAAAAAAAAAATAAAGTGGGATAAAATTTCTCTGAGCCCTGCACAAGGGAGTCTGAAAAATAAATCACTGAAGTGTCTTTTGTCTATCTCAAACTAGTACCTGCTAATCCTAAATCAGTTACCTACCTAACTACCAAAAGATTTTGAAATAATTCAGCATAAAGCTTGGATTTATTTGCAAATCTTTGATTTAAATATTTTGACTAAAGGAATTGCTTAGATCAAAGGGACCAGGTTGGACACAGCCCTAATTCAGTTTATTGTTTAGAAGGACTCCTTTACTGAGGACCTGAAGCCTTTGGCAGGAAATGTACTTAATTCTATAATTTTTCAGGTATGGTTTCATAACCTGCTGTTTTACTTTCTTGCACACTCTCTTTTTTCCATTCATAAATTCAGAAGTAGAATCTTCCTCAGCCACTCTTCCCTGAGGCTTGCACGGTTGGCAGTGCTCCTGTACGCATCTTGTCCCCGTGCAAGCTTTGGTTCCTTGAAGAGGGCTTTCCAGCCTGTCTGGTGACGCACGCCCTGCGTTGCCAAGCAATAATGGAAATGAACCCATCAACTCATGGTTGCCTTCCCAGGATAATCTGCTGCCCCATCTGCGCCTCTGCAGCGAACTTCTGCTCTTCCAACATCTGCCCAATGGTTATTATACAATCCATTTAATATATTCTCCAGGAGCCATAACCACCGCTGTGCCTAGGCGGGAGGCCTCAGCAGACATGCCAGAGCAGCCTCTCCAGGGGATTGAATAGCAGCCAGATTCACCACAGTCAGTTAAGTACACATTCCTTTGGTACATGTGTGGCTAATCTAGTTTTAATTGAGCTCCATTGTTTTCATATGTTTAGTAAACAAACGTGCATAGGTACAAAAGCTGCTGCTTGTTGACAACACAAACAGTATGCAGCTTGCTGGAGCTTTGGGCGGGCACCCTTGGCAGTAGATGTGGTAGAGTGTATTTAATGCTCAGACATATTTCTTTGTGCTTTTGCCTTTTTCTTTTTTCTTCTTTTTTTAACATTTCCTGGATCTTTTTGTCCCAGCAGCCTATTCTGTGTGATTATCACAGCTGAGTGTAGGTGCAAACACAATGTCCTGCTCCATGCAGAGACATTTGTGTGCCAGCATTGTTAGAGGGTATGAAGTGGGTTTTGTCTAGATTTGCTCTCACTTTTTTTGATTAATATTAAGCCTCTTTAGATTGGGATAAAAAGGCAGGGTTCTGTCACTGTGGTGACTCTTTTATTGCCTTACAGGGAACAGAGACATGTCATTCACTTTTTACCTACCTTTAAAAGAATAAGCATTCTATATTTTACTTTCCCCATTGTTATTCAATATTCTGCATATGATATTTAGAGAAACCTGGGCATCCTTTTTTTGGTGTGTTAAATAAATGGTTGGTTGCCAAAAGAACAGGGCAGCTCCAAAACAAGGTTCAAGTCATCTACTTCCTTTTTTCAGAGATGGTTTTAATTTGCTTTCTGTTGCCTGTAAGATGGTCTAGGATGACATGCATACATCAGGGCTAGTACCTGGTACCTGTTGGTGAGGGATGCAAGACATTTGGGGCAGTTACTGGATCAGTATTTTGCTTGGATACATCAGATCTCCTGTGGAAGCCCAGGGGATCTGTACAAAAGCCATCCCCCTTCCTACCAAAGCCTGACCCTCCTCTCACTATCACTGCATGGGAGGACAGGACGGATTCTTGGCAAAGACAGTGGTCTCCTCACTCCTTCCCTTGAGGGCAGTATAAAAGATGTGAGCGGTTGGATAATCTTTGCTAGCACACATCCCTAGATGGCAGCTCTTCTCCTGGCAGGTGGTGAAGCATCCCTGAGCAGTCTCATCGTGCCTAAGGCACCCCAGTGTTACATCCTGACCAGGGGCTCCTGCTGCCTGACAGCTCCCAGCTCTTCACGGGGGAGGATGCTTCATCCGTTCATCAGGATGCTGTCCTTCATCTTAGCAAAGTCTCAAAGTGACATCTAGTGGAATACCTAGTCTCTGTGGGGAAATTTAATTAAACCACAGTCCATTTATACCAGCACAAATATTGTGAAGGAAAACAACTCAACTCCTTTGACATTTTTACAAATAGGTTCAGTGGAAACTGCTGTGTTTACTTTAACTGACATTTGTTTTTTCAGTCAATTATCCCTCAGCCTTTTTTTCTTCCATAATTTATTACATGCCGCTCAGCCATAATAATAAATACAAAGTTGTTTCCCCTTTCTGTTGTTGTCTTGAAGGCTATGCTATGAACAAATGAAATAAAAATGAGTGTCCCTAATCTTCCTTGCTTTTCCATCTCTGTGGTAGCCTCAAACTATTTATTATGGACCTTAGCAGTCTCATATGGAGCAGAGTTTAATCCCAAATGTGAACAGAAGATTAGTCTGCAACTCCAGTATTTTTTTTCCTCATGCTTATGTCCTGCTTCAAAATGCATGAAAGACACTAAGGGTTGTTAGAGGTTTTTTTCATTTCATTTCATTTTCATTTTAAGCAAGCTCTTTAGCCATGACACTTAAAAACATCTTTTAGCCAGATGACATCTTTCTGACTTAGTTGCTCTATCTGAACTAAAAGACAAACACTCCATCTTTATTCAGTTCTTTACTTCTCACTTCTATTTTTTTTCAAGAATTTCAGGAAATCTTTAGAACTCTCCAAGGAAAATCTACCCAAAAATCCACTTTGTAAAAGGAAGGCCTTTATAACAGGGGATGGAATCACAGGCTGGACTTCAGCAAGTGTTTCCATTGGTATCAATGCTTGGGTTGTAGCCAAGACTGCAATGAAAAATTATTTTTCAGGTTCTTCAATGAAAATCTGTCTGAATAGGGAAGAAACATGATTTCTTTTTTTTTTTTTTAACTTGCTGGTTTAGAAGGAAAATAATATGATTGCAAGGGCAGAGCATGTTCTTTACAATTCTTCAGCAAGCAGCAGCTGTGCTTTAAGGGATTTAAGAAAAAGCAGTGAAAAAAGAGAGTGCACTATGCACTCATTTAATCCATCAGGTACTGTCATGCTGCTACTTCCCTTTGTGCACAGAATCTGATCTTCATTTAAAATCTTTTATTGAAGCAAACCAAATATTTTACAGCCAACAGTCTTCAGCTGGTCATTTTATCTGAAAATATTTCCATTTTCTGAACAGTTATTTTTCATAAAATCCTACCAGTTAAAAGCTATTTTTCTTCCTTTATTCTTCATAAAGAGAAAAAGGAGAACCTCAAGAGCTACATAAAGCTTTATATTCCATCTGGGAAGCTCATCAGCCATCCACAGAAATGAAGTTATTTAAAGTAACAGTAAATAGAGATGTGAACATTTGGAATTTGGAAAGCTGAATCCACTGGAAATAAGTTATTTTTCAAAGTCCTTTTCAATATGGCTTTTGCCAATAATACAGTGAATCTTTGACATTCTAATGATTCTATAAAAATCCTTTATGTTCAGTCTACCAAATACTTAGGAAAACAAGACAAAAAAAGTGAGGAGGAAGGAAAATATATAGCAAATCAATCTAGAAATAAGCAGTATTTTATCAGGATGTGACAATGTTAATTTTTTTATTCCTTGTGCCTAAAGGTTATGTGCATCTTGCTTAGAAATACTTCCTTGCCGTAAAATGCTTTCCACAGAAATATTTAGAAAATCAAGCAGGAAGAGGGATTTCCTTTAATCAGTTTGGAACTTTACAGTTCATTTATGGTTTTATTGGGATATGGTGGAAAAAGCCCTTCAGATTGCAATTGTCTTTGTGAGCTGTAGATTTACTTTGATTTCTGCAGTGAGTTCCACAGGTGTCAATGGAAGGGGCTTGGTATGGCTCCTAGAGGAACTGAAATGTGGGGGAAAAAAAAGGAAAATCAAAACAAAACCTCAAAATGTGGTATGGATTTACTGCACTGACTTTCCTATGAGTCTGTTTTTCCTGATCTGATACTAAACCTGGGTTTTACCATGTATGGATGTAGAGCTTAACTTCTCTTACTCTCCACTGACTCTGGTGGGGCTTCAAAGAAATCTTCTGACTTACATTAACATAAAAGCAAAACAAAAGACTAACTGGGACATCTGTAATTAAGTTCACCACACAGAATGCATGTGGTCACACCTTTGCTAATGCAAATTCCCAAGGGAACTTTGTAACCGGAAAGGGAGACAAACCACACGAGTGCAACGCAACACACTGGTGAAAGCTGAAGTGGTAATGCTGCTCAGAGGAGGAGTGGAGCAGCCCAAGGGCTGAGGTTGTCATCCTGGGTAGAACCCTGAAACAGAGCAGTTGAAAAGAGAAAGAGATCAATAGTCTGCACTGCCATGTTTCAATTTAAACATCTCAAATCACCTTCTTTCCTTCCTTCCTTTCTTTCTTTCTTTCTTTCTTTCTTGCTTTCTTGCTTTCTTGCTTTCTTGCTTTCTTGCTTTCTTTTTCTTGCTTTCTTTCTTGCTTTCTTTTTCTTTCTTTCTTTCTTTCTTTTTTCCTGCCTTAATTCGTAAAGAGGTTGGCCAGATTTTTAAAGGTTGGTTTCACTGAAATTAAGCTTTTGAACAGCTCTAAAAATGTGACCCAGAATGATCACCTCCATTGACATTGCAAGCACAGCAAAATAGCTGAGATATCCTACTGCAACTTGTGTGAAAAGATGAGTTCAAACCTTGAGATTGAACTGTATCAAATTATGTAAAACGATGTAACCTTTTTTATGAGGTACTATTTGATGAGGATATTTTTATTAGTTTTAAGTTTAAGGTAATTTGATTGAATGAATTCATTGAGATAAGGTTTTTGAATTGTTATTACATATTTCAGGTTACCTGCTGAAAGAAATAAATGAATGAATGATCTTCACTTCAGATAAGGACATTTATCCTAGAATAAGGGCCAGATTCTACCAGTTCAGCCCAAATTAGAGACTAATGACAACCTTCTGAGTGTGATTCTGGCCCTGGTAACACAAAAAAAANAACCCACAGGAGATGGTACGCGACACAAAAAAAAAAAAAAAAAAAAAAAAAAAAAAAAAAAAAAAAAAAAAGAGACAACCCAAGAGAGAGCTACACCTGTGCTTGTCGATAAGCAGTTTCTTAAGAAAAGTTAGACAAGCATGTGACACAGACACTGCTGCATATAATTCCTAATTTCCTGAGAACCAGTTTACTTTTGACCACCAGCAGGGTTTCTTTGTTTTTCATTAGGACATGGCTAAAGCTCTCTGTGTAACCATATCCAGATTGCTAATGAAAAAATATTGTCTGGAGTCACACATGTAATCTGGAGACTGTGGGTATAATGAGGGTAGGGAGCAATGTATCAACCTGTGCATGTACTGAGTGGCTTTGTTACCACACCACTGCCTCAACCGAGCCTGCATTGTGCTGCTTATTTTGACAGATGTGTGTGAAAATCTGCCTCTAGGTGGAGTTTCCATAGACTAGCGCTTTTGCAGACTTCAAGCCCTTTCATCTTTCCTTCTTTTTTTTTTTTTTTGACTCAGTGCCCTATCCTCACTACTGAAAATTTAATTGAATTCTAATTAACTTAATAGAAATAGCACAGATTCTTATATTCTGGGAAATGTGATGCACCACAACAAAATTGCCTCCATTTTTCACATTATTTCACAACTGCAAATGATGCTCATCATGTATTGTAATATTTTTTGGTGAGGACTGACAGATTTCCTGAGACGATTCTGTGCAATAAAAGCTGTATGATAAGGCAGGCTGGGCTGGGCTGTGGATAGTAACAAATCTGTCATTGCTTGTACAGCCACAAAAGCACAGACTCCTTCACAACTACAAAACCAGTGTGGTGCAAACGAAGGACAGATGCTTCTTGAAACCAGAATAAACCTGACTCTGATGATCTGGGGCCCTCTGAGCTCACTCTCCATTTTTCCATCCAGTGCCAGGGAGGCTGTAGTTGTTGTAAGATGCACCATGTGCTTCTAGGGTGCTATCCTATTTTCTTTTTTGCCCTCTGCTCTCCCATGCATTTCAGCCAAAGTTTTATCTACAAATGCCTCCTTACAGATCAGACCTCACCTCGTTCTTATGGTGGTGTAAAGTTGATGCCCGGGGCACAGGGGGACAAGAAGCAGATGAGGGAAGCAATTATTCTCTCCATACATAGAGGCTTCCTCCTTCTCTTCCACTCCTTAGAAGCACAGGAAGTTCATCCTCAAACCATATGGTACCTAGAGATATGCTGTGAGTCTTGGGGGAATGCCAAGGGCCCAGCAGCACCCTCAGGGGCCAAGGGGGTCCTTTGCTTCACCTCCTCTCCCCAACTTTCCATGGCATGCTTTCCTTCACAAGTTCCCTTATCACACTTCTGCCAGTGCATCTCCTTCCTGGCCTGCAACACCTGTGCTGCATTACAGTGCAGAAAACAATACCCACACTGAGACAGGCAAACTGTATTTCATTTGTCAGCCTCGCTCAGCTCCAGAAAAGCCACTGGAATTAATCCACTCTGCAGCCTTTGATAGCCTGTTACTGAGAGGCTGGGTGAAGGTACTGGGGGCACTGCAGAAAGGGTCAAGGCCTCTGGTTCAACATTTGAGCACACCAAGTTGTGCTTGAAGGAACCAGCAGTAATTGTTTCATTTCTGTGATGTGCTGGTTTCTCTCTGAGCTCTCAGTTGGCAGTGATGTAATCAAAGTCACTTGGCGTGGAGTTGGCGGAAACACAATGGTTTGTCTGCTTTGGCATTTGTGATCCACTTTGTTAGCAGGACCTGCTTATAATTTGAAATATATGATTTCCTTCAAAGTGGCATAGTTTTGAAAAATAGCATATGATGCTATAATAAATTATTCAGCCTTCTGAACTGGCTACATGAAAAGCACATTTTTCCATCTGCATCTGGCTAGGCCTTTGCAACTGTTTCTCTTGGATCTGTACCGCAGCCCACTTAGCCATGGTTTTGTGACCTCCAGAAAGGATTAATGCAATATGTTGTGCAGGGGGTGCTAGTGAAGGTCACTTGGAAGTGTAGGCTAGTGCGACATGTGGCTGCCCACCTGCTCGGTGCTGTTGGCCGCAGGGAGCGTGTTATCCAATGTCTCCAAAATGCGGTGAGCTCAGGCATGGCACACAACTGGCAGAGGGTCCTGCGCCTTTCTTGCCACAGTCTAGTTAAGTGCTACAGTGATCAGTGCTGCTGGGTTTGCTGGGGCTATTCCTCGTGGGACCAGTAATAAGAGACTACCTATAGCTATATCTACAGCTACAGTTAATGCAATGGCATTTATAAAGATCAGAACTTGAGACCAGACCCTTAAAACCATTTCTTGTGGAGGAAAAGGAGAACCTGCTGTGACTGCTGCCAGTACGGAGCTCCTTTGTCATTCCTGTTGAACTTACACAAGGGGTTGGTACTACTCAGCTGTTAACAAAAACTTATCCTTTATGCTTTTTTTCACTTTCAAGAAGTCAGTTTTGATTAGATGCTGTTTTTGTTGAGTTCAGCTGCAGCACTCAGGACTCCAGTCTAAACCCAAGATGTTCTTAGAAGAGAGACATAAGGATGGTGTTAGTCCAGGGGAACAGAAACCTTAGCAGCTCAAGACTCGTTTTTTAATTTCTCTTCTGTCTGAGAAATAGCATTGTGCAGTCTGCTCTGAGATAGAAAGACTTACAGTGGAGATGGTTTTTTTAGGATTTTATTAATTAATCCTTTTCATTGTGTTACCTGCTTTCTGCATTTGGAGCTATATTTCATCAATCGAACAAGAAGCATCTGTACGTGAAATGAGTACTGGAGCAGTTTGCAACAAGCTGTAGAAAGCCAAAATTATCTCTGTACCTTAAGCATACTGGCAGTGTACTCTGTTGTTAGGCACTGGATAAACAATAATGGTACAGACTGAAAATAGAGCCACACAAACATTTTAATTTTGTGACAAAAGCTGCTCAGTGTGCCAGAAATGTAACCATGATCATATTCAGCTAAAAAATATCAGGATTTAAATGCCCTGGGCCTTAATTTTGATGAAAGACTTTTGCATACCACCAAAAAGAGAAATAATCAGTACTGCCTAGGGTCTGGCATCAATCAGGCTCAAAATTATTTCTTTGCCAAGGAAAATACATCTTCCATACCTTGGGATAGGCTGGATGTCTGATGTGTTGGTACTAGAAGAAAACAAAAATTGGGCATGTTTAGACTAAGATGAGAAGTTTGAGTCCTACATGACAAGGAAAAGGTGCATATTCTTGTTAACTCTAACAAATCTGAGAAGTCAGATTTGAATCCTCATTAAATGTAAAAACAAAATAACATTGAGGAAGAAAGATTAGCCAGATTATGCCTTTCTATTATTTTAATGTGTGATTTAATAGAAGAAGGAGTATTAAGACAGGCCATGAATGAATATGATATACTGCACTTTGGCTAGAGAAATCAGGCACAGATTTAAATGGAGAAAGGTGGGGGAATGAATTATCACTTTTTCCCCACCATGTGCATCACCACAGTGGGGGAAAAGCAGACAGCACAGCCAAGATCGTGCCTTTACCTCCCAGCTCAGACAACTGGTCCTCAGCACATGCTCTCCCATGGCCCTCCCCTCCTTCTGTCTCAGCACCACAGTGTCTCTTGCTTCAGCTCCACATCCACAGTACAGAAAGGTTTTGTCAGTCACTCCCATAAGGGCACACAAGTCTCAAAAAAAGCTTCCAGCTTTTATCCAGCTGGAATAATTGTTATAATAATTATTATTATAATTATCCAGCTGGCATTAGTAATGCCTTAGGTTTTAACTTCTATATTTTTCAAATCTTGTATTGTCTAGTGTGTAACTCTGAAGTTTCTTGTATCCTGTTAACTTCTGCTCTCTCATGCTGGTTAGACATAATAAAGTCCCTCCAAGCCTGCTCTTCAAGGACACCCAGACCGTCCTACACCCAAAGAGTATAAACCAAAAGCCTCTAAAGGCAGGGGAAAGCTTGGGAAAATTACATCATTAACTGAAGCTTTAATTGGAGAATTAACCCTGATATGCAAATGAGCCAATCTCATAAAAGTATGAAGAACTTGTGACTCGGGGTCCATCTTGGGAGTAGCCTCTGGACTCCCCAGGGTGTATCTTTGAGGGCCCTTCAAATAAACACCTACCTTTATTCCCTTATTCCTTTCTAGTCTTTTTTAGGTGGCCATCTCAGGCATCATTAGCACTACTGTCCTTCCCTGTTACGAGACCTGCCTGTGCATGGGTTGATACACAGGATCTCACACTGGCAGAGAACACCTTGAGCCACTTGGCCATATGTTCTTCTGGACTCTCCTGGTACACCTCCTGCCTTGCATCCACCCCTGCATGAAACACTCCCCATAGTCAAAAGGTCTTAGCCTGGCTAGCGCAGACACAAGAAACATACGTTTGGGATAGAAGTGGCTGAATCCAGTGGGACTCAGGAGTGAAGAAAACTTGTGGGTTCAAGGCTGAGAAAGAGTCTTACCACTCAGAAGCTGTTACTGCCCCAATAAGTTTGGTGGTTGGGGAACACAACTTTTTGTTTTCTTCTGAGTGGTGAAGCTTGCATTGCCAATATCACATAACTGCACTCGAGTATGTGTCAGCAGATAGCCAAAGGATGATATTTCACAGCTCTGCAGTAGCTGGGCTAACCTTCTGCAAGGCTCTTAACCTTGAGCTAATAAGCATTGTCCTTCAAGGGGTAAAACATTTAGCTGCAGCTGTTTACTATTTACACAAAGGGACTGACATGCAGGCCTTCCCGTCAGGCAGTTTGGCCCATATGAACTCTGTTCAAAAAAAAGGAGAACAAACATTCAGATTTTATTACATTTGCAACTTACAGAGGGCAGACTGTCCTCAGCTGTCGCTTGTGAGCACTTTCTTGAGCTTTGCTGGTTGTCAGAGACAATATTAATTTTTTCAGTCATTTTCTTTTCCATTTGTTGTTCAACACCAAACCATGAAAAATGAGCACTGACGTAATGATTGATCATGGAGCTGGGGGTTGAAAGTGAATGCTAGAATTGTTGGGCTGTATATGAAAAGGGTTTGGGATTTTTTCCTTTTTTTTTTTTAGATGATAATATATTGTTTGTGAATGGGTTATTTATTAGAGCCATGTGTAGCCTAAAAGGTTTGTAAAGATGATTACTAAAGCATATCCATATGTGGAATGTGTGTGCATATTTGTAAACTTGGCGATTCCTCCAGAATTTTTTTTTAATGTTTGTTGAAAAAAATCTGCTGAAATTGTGTAGGGTCATTCTTTTTCTAAATAGTAGGCAACATATTTTCAAAACTATCGTGCTTTGCATAACTTATTCTTTAGTTCTGACATCGCAGGCTTATGTACTGTTGTATATTTCTAAAATTATGAATAATCTAAACATTTGATAGTCTGGCATCAATCTTAGCAGAAAATTGTTTCTTTGCCAGCATATTGTATTCTCCAAATACTGTGTTAGATCAGATACAGATCTCTTAAGGCATTTCTGTTGGAAGGTAACAAATATTGGGCGTGGCTAAACTACTGTTTAGTAGGTCTGGAGTTCTTTATCACAATGGAAATTGTCATGGTTTTTGTTAAATTTTGGAATCCTGGAGTACCAGATTTTTCTTGAAGAAACATTTGGCCAGATCACACTCCTCTGAGTATTGTCACTAGAAACTGTGGAGGTTCAGGCAACAAACCAATACTCTTGTTTCCTGCTCTTAAGTGCTGGGTCTAAACACAGAGCTGTTCCACTACTGTAAGCAGAGAAGTTCAGCAAAAGCCCTGGTGGGACTGAGAGCAGGACTTTTTCTGTCATATGTTCCAAGACACCCCAAATGGTAACAGGAATGGGTTCTGTTGGGTCTGACAGCATTAAATCAGGCTTTTACAATACCTAGGCATTGTACAAAGGAGGCCATCCTGAGGAGCGCCTCAGAGGCAGGCTGCTATCTATTAATCTCATTTTAAAGGAAGCGAGGAAAGCAGCACAGACAGGTGCTCCCTAGCAAGGCATCACAAACATAAAAGGAAATCCATGAGCTGATACTGCAGAGAGGAAATGGGCTTGTAACTCAACACTGACAATACACAACCAATGGAGACAAACCCAGGTACTCCTGCATGCAGCTAAAGTCAGGCCCAGGCTGAATTTGCTGAGGCTCTGCTGCCTGGGGAGTTTGCCATCATCCAAAATAATCTCCCCTCATGGCTCTCGGGAGCTGTGCAAATGCACTCAGCTTCTCTCTCCAAGGTGTCCAGAGCAGCACAGTGCTGCCGCTCTGCATTGCCCTGTGAAGCCCATGTCTTGGATACCTTTGTGAATATTTTACACAGTACCTGTGTAAATTTCAAAGTAAGAAAAGAAACAGGTAAAAGTGACTTGGGAAAACAGACCTTTTCCATGTAGTTGAGAGCTTATATTTGAGGAAATAGGGATGTTATTAAATTATGCGTTTATTTAAGTGTCTTGTTTTATCAAGGCATTAATATTTATTTACAATACTCTTATAAATGAAGGCATGGATCATTTAAATTCATTTTCAGGTTGCCAGAATGCCTCGCTGGTTTGGACTGGAATTAAAAAAGATCAAAAAGTCATGTCACAAACTCAGCAAATATATAAAATACAGGTTTACTAGAGAAGAACATCTAGTAAACAGAGCAGTCTGAAACTAAATGAGAAACTTAAAAGGGATTTGGGAAGTCAAACACTGGAAGCTATGATTTGCTTCTCATGTTAAAAATAGCATCTCCTTCACATCTCCTTAGGATCAGGCTTATTTCAAACAATTGTAGTTTATGGAGACTATTCTATGGAAAAAAATATTTAATATATTAATTTTCCTTTAGGCAGACATTTCAGCTGCAATAATAAACCGTACCTAAATTTCATGAATGAATTAATTTTTCATCAAAGCTATGGTTTATGCCCATAAAAAGTTTTGTGTTAGAGCCCAATGTGGAAAAACATATTTAAATATTCTGGAATATTTAATTCCTAAAATATGCAGTAAATGTACTTGAAAAAGGTATACAGTATATTGTCAGTGATGCTGTTATTTATCTTCAGCTAACTATCATTTTGGAAAGCAGTTTAAGCATATAAATAATTGTAGATTTTTTAAAATGCAAGCTATGAAAATATACAACTAGCTTCTTATTCTTCAGCTTAGTCATAGCTAGCACTTAATTTTGTACCAACAATTTTATGGAGGAGGTTTGGAAGGGGGTTGCAGTAACTGTGTGAGTGATTGATACCAGTTTAAAAGTCTTCAGAGCTGTCTTGTTTCATTTTTGTCAAAGATCAGCAATGGTTACACAGGATTTAAACCATTACTGAGTACTTAAAAATTTCTTAACAGATGTCTGTATGATTGTGTTTTCCAGTCTAATATTTAACTGGGCATCAAAGCAGGCTCTAGGATTTTTTGTGTTCACAGAAATTAAAAGCAAATCCTTACTAAATTCATCAAATTAAATCCTTGATACATCCCATTGCTTGGTATATTGCTCTCAAGGAAAATTTACCATTCTGTTTTTATCTTAGATTCTTTCATTTACTTTCATAACCTTTTGCTTTGTGACAGTCTAGGGCTTCATTAAATTCTCTGGATTCTTTAGGATCATTAGTGTTAAATCATTGCAACTTGTCCACTGTAGACTGTGATGTGAACTTGCACAAGATGTATTGGTGGCTCCTGCACTGTAATACTTGATCAACTGCTCCTCCCCCTGGGCTTTTGTACCTTCTGCTTGTTAGATTATGGCAGTCCCATTATTGCTTAACAAATGTCTTTGTTCTCCTGGAATTGTCACTATACATTGGTCTTCTCCCAGCTGCTGGTTACGTAGTTCCCAATTTTGCCAGACCATTATCTCAGATGCAGGTCTGCCTTGGCTTTGTTTAAATGCAGCACCAAAAGTTCTCCAGCATTGTGTCAAGGTATTTTCCCAGCTCTCCTACACTGTTTATTGAGTGCCTGTTTTTCCTCTTGCCTAGATGGTCTTGTATGCTAGGAGAGTGTAACAGAGATTACTTTAGAAACGTTTTCACAAATTCTGTCAGTCACCCATTCAGATTTACCACTGTTACCAGTATGAACTCTAATCACTATATCCATTTCTCCCTTACATACCACTCCTCCAGCACACATGTATGATTTATTTTACTAGCTTTGCTGACAGTTAAAGGTTTCTGGCATTTGAGAAAGTAAGTGCTGGCATTCCCAGTCCTGTGATTGTCAGCTACAGATAAGTATTCCCCTGCAGATATTCAGGGATAGTTGTATTACTTGCTACCTGAGCTGATAGGGTTGAAAATATAAATGAAATATATAGATTGAAAGCATGAGTGAGCAATTCCTTTCCTTTTCATTTTCAAATTATATGTGAGAATGTCTGTGCCATTACCAGTAATTCTTGCACAAAATATACCATGGGTTTTTTTTAGACAGAAGTGGTATAGAGTAAGAATGATCATTGGGTAGTGTTATAATGTAAGAGTGCTTGTTAAAGCATCATATTCATCATTTCTTGGAAGAATGTGACCTCATTATAAAGTGGCCTTTTGGTATCTACTGTATTGCTGGTAGGTTGCCTGTCCTCTTGCTGTGTCACTTGGCAATCCTTTTATACAGAACTGCATCTTCAGCAGAGTAAAACGCAACAAAAGCAAAATTTGTTGTTTCATTGTTTCAAAAACAATGAAATCCAAAACACACAAGATACAAAGGTTTTTCCAGTGAATTGTTTTACTTTCAGTGTCTACGATCTGTACTGCATGTCTGACCCAAAGCCATGTGGCCACACTTTTGCCCATATACATGACTGATGAGCATAGATCACTGCAGAAGCTAAAAAGGTTGCAATTATTAATTCCTGGTTACTACTTATTTGCTCTAGCAGGTTGCTAGTCAGTATAGGTCTCTCTTGACTGAGTATTAGTGGTGTAATTCTAGGGCCAGTGGAGGGCTGGGGATAAGAGGGAGTGAGAGGAAAAAGGAATCACTTTGTGTCTTTGTGGATTGACCAGCACTTGTCGTCCAAGTGACCACAGAGTGTAAACTCCTGCTCGAGCTGCACCACACCTTTCTAGGCACCCATATGGGCAACACTCATTCATTTAATTGAATGATAAACAAATGAATCAGATGGATAAACTGAACATGTCACCAGCCTTCCTGAGAAGCAAAATATTATTGACCCACTCATTTTCTTTCACATACTCCAGTGCTAGTTGAAACATCTCCTCTCCACTTCCCTAGCAATAATTATCAAATCCTAGATAAGAGAAAGAGCATATCAGGCCCAAGCACAGCTCATACACTTTGTGCAAATGCTGGAGGGAAAACTGAAGAATACCCGAATGACTGTTTTATTACTGAACAGGACTCTTTGTCTAACCTGTCAGCTACCTGGATGGGAATCTCTCATTTTGACACAATAACGAGAGAACCAGTTCTACAAATGAATGTTCAGATGCTGAAAAAAGCAAGTTCCAACTCATATGCTCCAAATGTCACCTTTCTGTTTAATAAGGTGTAATTTAGATGCCAGTTCAGTTGAGGTTTCACCCCTTGCTTTTTCACTTCCAGGTAAGCATGTCAGTGGGTTGAGATGTACACGCCCTGCAGCTGTGGCAGTCTTCCCTGATGACAGCATTAAAAGGATTAACCACAAACACTTTTATTAAATATTCCTTTGTTGGTTAATTTTCCATTTAAAGTTCTCATTTTATTCATTTGACTCACTCAGACACTGCAGTAAGGTTTAACATTGCAGTAAAACATAAAACTCACTCCTCTGAGAAGTGTGATAATGTAGCTCTCACTATTGCAACAACACTGTCCCAAGTTACATTTCCCCCAGGCTCTGTCCCTTCATATTTGGGAAGTCAGACAACAAAACTGCAAATCTTTTCTCCAAAGCCCAGTGAGCCTTCTGCATGTGTCAGCTGTCTGTCAGGTTGCTCCATTCAAGTCTGTAGGATTTGTAGTCTTCTCCAGAAAAATGATCTTTCTTGTCTTGTCTGAGGTCCCTTTTATACCCACAGCTGGAATAGGTGTGCATGTGCAATCCCTGTGATTTTAAATGTCAAAGAAGAGATCTGTTGGATGTGGGCTCAGCTTTAGAAAAATTAGCTCTTCAGTAATTTGTGATTGCAATGCTTATGAAGGTTTGACAGCTCTGCAGACAGAGACCAGGTTGTGGCTACTACACAGAGGTGAGTGATGCAAGAACACTCCATCACCCCTGCCTGAGGCATTGTGTGCCTCCACACAATGGCAGTGCCCAAGAACCTTGGAATCAGGCAGTGCTCTTCCCTTAAGGCATCAATTCTCTACCAGCACGATGAGTGAAGATGTAGAGGTATAAGAAAAATGTGGGAACAGCTAATGATGATGAACAATAGGGGTCAGTTTCTGAGCTACCAAACTAAACAGGTCAAGAAGGAGGAGACAGTAACAGCGGCCTGAGTCAGTGGCTGGAGTCCAAACAAAAAAAGAGGCGCAAGGCAAAGGTGACAAGAAAGGGACACTGGCAGATATTGGGGCAAGAAAGAACCAAAAGGTCAGTATGGACAGAGGGGAAAGGCACCAGCCATGTGGGAAACAGAGGAGGGAGGTTTCTCAGAGAGAAGAGGGAACCCCACCCCAGTGAGAATGACAGACTCTTAGTGACAGAAGCACTTTTCCTGAGGGATCAGTTGATCAATTTGGTAGCTTTACTGCAGCTTTTCTATAGATGGATGAAGCACTAACCCAAGGTAAATCAATTGCTGACAGAATCTGTGCCCTTCCTTAGATGTTGGCAGACATAGCTGTGCCTCAGTAGGGAAAGGAACTTTGTCAGAATTTGAATTAAGCCAGTGGCCACCTGTTTCTCTACCTGAGACTTTTTGTGTTTCAAATATGTCCCTTGTTCAGTTTTATTCCCAGCTCTAAAACTTTATTAACTGTTCTTCCACCAGCCTTCTAGTTGATCTTGGACACTACATATGTCAGTTTGTACATCTTTAAATCAAGCCTAAAATAACTAATCTAAGGATGTCCTACCCACTAATATGTGGGAGGTGTGAACTTTGAAGAGGGAAAACACATTTTAATTAGATTAAATTACCTTTATAAAAATCAACACATTCTTGTAATACATTTCCTTTCCATTTGAAATCCATTTTAATAAGTGCTGCATACATTTCATTAGATGTGAATTGTCCCTTATCTACCTTCTTTTAGTTTTTACTTTGTTTGACTGTAGAACAATTTGAATAGAATCCAGAAAATACCAAATATTTGTCTGATCTGTCTCTGATATGGAACAGCCACATTACAGGGGTCGTGCATAGCCAATCAGGAGATGTCTATAATGGTGACAAGTCCTGACTTTTTGAAAAACAAGGTTAGCTTATCTGACACTAAAATCTCTGGCTCTTACACCCAAAATTGAGAAGGACACTGAAAGTGTGAGAAGCATATGTTCCAAATCAGCTGTCAGTAAATGACCAAGAAAATGCATGGAACGACTTAGACATTCTTCACACTTTGCAAATGCATAGAAACTTTCTCTTATTTTTAAGAGAATTTACATTCATATTCAGATGGAAACATCTCCAAAAGCTAGGTAATGTGGTGCACAATGGGAAAATAGCACTGAAAGTGATTGATTGCAAAAATTGGAAGAAGTATTGTGTAATCATATGCCAGGAGAAGGAGCAGGCAAGACGACTTGGTTTCCATTTCAAATAAATAGACAGTGGAACAATCAAGAAACTGCCAAAGTAAATTAATTCAGCATGGTTGGAACACCAGCACATCGCTGCCTCAGAGACTGTTTCTGTCACAAGTTACAGCATCATCAGTGAAAGACACAGATCTTCTGTTTTATTTTTCACTTCCTGAGCCACGCTCTGCTCTGCTGTTCTAACTGACATCTGGAGGAACGCTGGTGAGTTCACTCAAATTAGTCGGTGTTTAAATTATTGTAAAACAGATCAGATTCCTGCCCACAGTCCCTGAACTCCTGAGATATGCAAAATGTGTGATGGACTCTTTCTCATGGGGATTTATACACTGATTTAACTGTTCCCGGCAACTTCTTTACCACATTATGAGCTTTAGGGGAGAAACAAAAAAATCTTTTAACTATGAAAAAGTGATATAAATAAAGAAGAATTAGTAGTTCTCCATGAAAATTGTAAGAGGTCCCAAGGCCATATCAGAGAACATTATTTAAATTCTTTTAGCTTTCACCCACAGAGCTGAACTTCTCTTCCAACATGTCCAAATCTGCATTTGATCTTGTAATTTGAGATATGCTAAGTTAGAGGTTATCATACTCCTTTGCTCTGAAACCTGTCACAGCACTTCTTGTAAAAGGCTTTGATTTTTCATAAGCTGAATATAAAATCACAACACGCACAACATTCTTGACTTTCACTAAACACTGTATTTACAAACTTCAACAGTGTTGTGCAGGTGTGGGAGCAAGGATTTACCAACACACAATGTTATACACAGGACAGAGCACTCAAACCGTATCACAGTCTAATACTTGACATGCTTTATGTGGAAGCAGGACACTCCTTCATTAGCTGAAGGTCACAGATTATTATAATGCTTGGCACTTACAATCCTGAAGGTGTTGTACTCCATCTAATTAAAATTGGCAGATATGTAGGCTCTTATGCATAGGGAAAATAAAGTAGAGATTTCCCTAAAGGCAAAGATAGAAGAGGAAAGAAGTCATAGGCACAGAATCCTAATTTTAATTCAGTTCCTAGGTACCCAGTGCTTCCTCAGATTCATGACCACACTTTCTAATAATAAGGGAAAAATCTGAATTTCATTAAAAAAAAAAGGTTAAGCGAGGAATATATACTAAATCTATCATTTATGCTAAACCATGGCATTCAATATTTTGAATAGCAAAGAGCTTTTTCAGGAGTATGAATAGAAAAGAAGAGCATAACACCCACTGGTGTTAAAATTCAGTCTTATTACATGCCCAAAGTTATAGCTTCTTTTTCTTACTACTACTACTACTATCTTCTTTGTCAGAGCAAAACCTTGGAGTATCAGCAGAAGCTTTAAAGAATGTTCACCCTTCTTGCATTTGTGAACATCTAACACATTCATTTTATACAGACTTTGCACTTTTCTAAATGCACATCTTTTGTAATTTTCTATTTGCATGTCAAGGCATTTACTAAGCCAGACACCATAGCATTACTCTTTAGCTTGTATTAAGCATTGAAGCAGAAGGGAAACCCAAATCCGATCAATTCCATTTTTATACTTTTCATTCTTTTTTCCTACCAAGTTTTACTAATAG
>VZTN01036969.1:128923-157743 GCA_013400515.1 Erpornis zantholeuca | reverse complement strand
AAGTGCAGCATCCATTGATAGCCATTTAGAAAGCACTTGAGTGCCATGTGTTTTAGCAAAGCTAACAAGAGAGAGGTTTTAGATATAAGGACTAGTGTTTAAAATAACCTTGTGAAATTGCTGGTTTCTGTACACTGCCAGGAACCAAGCCAGGGTGGGAGGGGAGCGGGGAAGGTTCAGAGGAAGTCTTGAAGAAATGAGCCATAGCCAATGCTGTCATCAATGCCAGTGAGAGTCAGACCAGCAGTTTAGTCAGGGTTTAGCTAGCGTCTGGAATTTAGACACCCCTGAACACAAATCCTTACCGCCAGGGAGCTCTGTAGCTGACTGGCACTTGAGCCAGGTGCACAGACATGGAGTGGCTGTTCTGCTGTGGATGACATGTCCAACCTTTGGAGAAAGTAAGGATTCAGATAGAAATGTCAACTATTTTCTTGTTTCATCCTGTCACATGGGATGGTCAGAATCACACTTATCCTTCTCTAACAGTGGATTCACACATATTTTTTGTCCGTCTTACTGCAAGGAGTTATTGTTGCTGCTGAACAAGGCAGGATGCTGCAAAAGTATTCAGTATTCCAGAGAGATGTTTCAAATACAAGCCACCAGGTTTAATGAGGCGACAGGCCTTTTCCAGCAGTCACCAGGTTGCTGAACCTTTTCTTTACCTTCTCTGAAGCAATATGATTTTCTTGGTCTTGCAAGACACCTTTTTTGGCAAAGGCTGAATGTAACACAAGAATTTCTGGACATAAGTGCAGTGTCAAATCTGACCCACTGCAGTGATTTGGTTGAAGTGTTCATGGAGGCTGAGTATGTCTGAAATGCCTGAAGGTGTAGTTATCTTCTGTGTTATTATCTGAATTAGTCTGTCAAAGTCATGAAATTGAAGTTGGGGTTCAGTGAGGCTTGCCAGAGCCTTTATCAGCTGCTGAGGAACAGAGTTCCAGAGGGATTGATGGGAATTGGTGGGTCTTGATGTTTCTCAGGATTAGATCTGCATCCCTTTCAGGATAACTATTGCACCATTATTGACACCACTTTCAAAAATTTAGAATATATTTGCACCTTTTTTTTTTAACCTAAACTATGAGAGGCTTGGTCTGAAACACTTCAATGGCATGAGAAGCTGGCAAGAAATGGTAGCCTAGGGAACAAACTTAGACTATTAACCTCTGACTCCCATTAGTTCCCAAGAAGTGCCCAGTGATCAGTGTTGCTTAATTTACTTAATTAAGTAAACTGACAGGAATTTTCTCCCAATCATGCTACTTTTCAAACTGTGTCCTCTAAAAACCTTTTTCATGTTATTCTTTAGATTTTTGACCTCCCATTCATCTTCCTCCTGCCGTACAACAGACAAACTTCTATCTAGCATGAACAACAACAAGTCCTCATCTAGCAGGAGTCCTCATCAGCATTGCTCTTAGTTGTTCTGTCTTGAAAATACCATGTTTCAATAGAACTGAGAAAAATGCCTTTCTCCTCATTTCTCTGTGAAGCACAGTGTATTTGGAAGATAAGCCTAGACCTGTTATGTTAATCAGAAATCAATTATATTTATACCAAACCTGGAAAGCATGAAAATACCTACTTCCATTATTGCAAAATCAGTAGAATATTCACAGTAATTATGGCTTGTTTTGTACAAATCATAGGTTCATATCATAGCGCTACAACAGAGTATTTGTCTACCTTAGAATATTTGAAATGTCTGAAATTGAATTGAAATTTCAATTGCAGTGGAGGTTTGGGAATTTATTTATTTTTAATAGCTAAAGAAAATCCTTTCATGAACCAGGTTTCCCCTTTTTATTCCTCATGTAGCCTTTTGAGTTTAGTCAGATTTTACATGACATGAAGAAAGTGAGAAGGGAACTATGAGGTTAAGCCTGTAAAATACTATCTCTGCCCAGTACCATTGGCCATCGATTTGGCAGATAAGCACCCTGCAATATTGCTCCTTACACCTTTAGTCTGTAAATAGATTATGTCAGTCAAGCTGTCCTCACTGTTTGTTATTACTAGCACTTGAACCGTCCAATGTGTTTATCAGGTTCAGACCTCCTCGGTGTTAAGGAATGTACAAGAACAGTCACAAAAGGTGGAAATAAATATTCTTAATTCTGCTATATGCGTAATTGGCTGAGATACAGAGAAAGTGAAGATACTTAATTGTCTTCTTGATCAAAAAACTAGGGTTTTTTGAGGGTGTTTTTTTGTATATTCATTGGGTAGTTTAGGGGGTTTTTTGGGGGTGTGGAGGGATTGGCGGGGGGTGGTATTTACAGTTCTGGTCCCACCTGCTAAACAGAGGTTTCAGCTTACAGGAAAATAGGAAAAATGGATTGATCTACAATCTGTAGCTTACACATACTATTCCCCAACCAACCATGTCTAAAAACTGGCTAGGTTCATCGTGGGCTTCAACTCCCTTAAAGCAATTTACCCCATTTGATACTGAGGTACTGGGTTTGGCTCACATTGTGTCTAACAGTGCCAGAGAATAAATTCTCTGCATCTTGCCTCTCAGTTTAGTTGGCAAGGTATCAAATAAGTACACTTCTGCTTATGAGAGTGCACATTTCATTGTCAATGTCTAGAACTCAAGCACCAGAAGTATCCCATTATTCTGTGTTCATTATTAAATAAGTGTCATGGACTCATTTCTCCGGTTTGTCTCGGACTCTGTGGAATGTAAGCATGATCTTACGGTCAGGCCCTGCTGCCCTTTCCACATTAAGTACTAAACTGTCAGAATGAATGGAAACAGGTGTATGCAGAGAGAGAGATGGCTATATCTGAAAGAGTGATTTTGATTGTTGTAGCCATGGTTGAAATTAAATCTGGCTGAGAAGTGCAACCAAAATTGTTCAGGCTCGTTTGTGCACCATCATGACTAATGACCATCATGCCAGCAAGCATGTTAATAAAAGGCCATTTCTAAAGTTGCCTCTTTATGACATTACCCAATTCACTTGCACGTTATTTCTTTTTGAAGCCTTCTGTCTTCGTTCTGTCAAAACTTCCTAATGAGTAGGTCAAACGACTCAAATACAGCCTTTATATTTCTGTCAATTCCCTAAGGATAGGTGACTAAAATCAATCCCACTGAGTTTGCTTGTAATTTCCAGTGCTGGAAAACAGGCACCTGACATGTCTATCCCACTATTTCTCATGCACTGTGAGATCTGCTCTGCCTGGCTCAGGCTCCCTAGGTATAAAATGCACTTTGAGGTTACATGCTCTTCCGACAGGCTGATGCTATTATGGCATCATGCATAAAAGCAGCCACTATTTGGGTCAAAGTGCAGGTATGACAATTAATTTTACAGGACATAGAGCATAATGAAGAACCGAATTACTACAGACAGGTTTAAATTGACAGTTAAAGAGTCTTTTGTTATCATTTTGGTGGGGAAAGGGGGACATCTGGTGGGAGGTCTTTGTAAAGAATTGAACAATGTAATTTTCTATTTGCAGCAGGATACAAATCCCTAGGGAAATTGTATACTCTGAGTAACCTATAGACTGTGCATAATTTCTAACCAGGAGAGTGGATTAATTAATGTATATCAAACCCACACAACAGGATGTTCTGCAGTGGTGCATACTGTAAAACCCTCACTTCCCTTTTATCAAGTTCACAAAGAAGTATAGCTAAGCCTGGATGAATGCCCAGTACCCACTTGTAATGAGATTTTCATAAAAGGTCTGGGAGAAAAGTGGTGGGATGAAGACTCATCCAGAAAAAGCACTTAATACTTTTTGCTCAGGGTTAGAAAATAAATATTAGAAATCCTCCAGCTTGCCTGAGTACATAAGAAATCAAGACATTGTGGCATTACTAAGCCTTGAGTAGACATCTTCTAAAGGATTATAACCTGCTTAATCAACCTTTGGGAATGCAGCAAAGCAGGAGGCAAAACATACAGTTATACTTGAGCAGGACGCTTAAAAATAAATTACAGCAGATTAAAAGAAGACATAAGAATGTGGCACATCCAGGTTAAAATGCCCAGTGCTCTTGGGCCCATCATGTAAATAATAAGATTGCATTTATTGATACAGAAGAGGACAACTACAAGTCTGTTGTTTCCATCTCTGATCCTTTCCTAGCAACAGTCAATCTGGAATATGCAGCTTTGTTCCTTCTGCTGCTATTTCATAGCTTCTGTCCCATTTTGTGAATGATCCCCTTCAGAAAGCATCCCAGAAGGAGGTGGCTCCAGGGTCACAGCAGCCAGAGGATGAGTGGTTTACTGTGGGAGAAGCAATGCTGGAAAATCGTTCCCTGCACAAGTGTTGCTGCATGGGGCTTTGAGGAGAAGACAGCCAACATGACGTGAGACCTTGCCACAGCTTCTCACTCTGCCAGGCCTTGTTGCTTTATAGCTGAGCTATCTCACCCTCTGAAAACTGGGTGAATCTAATTTTCTGAGAATTCTGTGACAGACACATTTTTCTTCACTAAAGTTAAGAAAAGAGATCTGTTGCAAGCTGAGAATTGAAATGAGTGTACTTCTTTTTCCTCTACTCCACTGCCATATTTCATTTCTTTGTCTAAATCATTTCATGTTCTGTGTCTCATGACAGCACTGTTACAAATTCAGATGTTTTTTTAATATTTCTCTGTTCTTACTAAAACATTGTCTCTGAGTGCATTCCAGATTTATCTACAGCCTTTAAAGTGCGGTAAGGGACTATCAGTGCATCTAATTTATGCTTGCATTTGTATTTAAGTTATCATTAGCATAAGGTATTAAATCAGATTATGATTAACTTGCTTTTGCAAAGCTAAAGCAGAACTTTCTAAGATCAAATGTATCTTACTACTCTCCAAAAAGTTATTTCCATATAAAGTATGTTTATTAAATGTGCTGAACTGTTATGTAGTTCCTTTAAATTTATGAAAAGACTCAGAAACTGCTTGGCAAGAATACTTGAAATGACAATATATATCATAAATGCCTTTCATACTATATAAAGAACAGCATGCATAAAGAACAACTAAAAAAGTTCAGCATGTTCACTTACGCTCTGAGTATAATATACTAACCTCATTTCATATGAGGCCCTTTTTTACTCAAATATATTACTAAGCTTTATTTTATCTGTTGTATTTTCATTATTTTTGGCCAAATCTGGAGTGCAAGCATTCAGGCTTCTAAGCCGCCTGATAGAGAGGAATTTTTAAATGGAACAAGGTTCAGAACTGATGGATACATAACTTGTTTTAAAAGATGGGCTTCTGAGCTAGCAAAAAGAAGCAGTGCTAGCTAATACTGTGGTCCTATCTGGAATGCACATTGTAATTGTCTGCACTTTTACTGCAAGCAAAGTTTCACTTCTCTCTTTCAAAAGTCAGTGATATCATAGTTTGTTAATTTTGGCAAACACTCAGAGCAGTTTAGTTTCGAAACATGCTACAACTGGTAAGATAAGCCATTAGGAAAATTATTAGAGCTAAGTGCCCTTTTACTGTCATACAGTGAAGAACACAATTTGTTGCACTAAGTCTTCAATTCCCATTGGTTCCTGTAGGGTTTTGTATCAGTGATGCAAAGTCATTTTCAGAGACAGGGTCTCATAGCTGATGGTGGACAACAAAGCAGCTCTGTGAAACACCATTACTTAACAGTTACTGCACTGATGGCTCTTCATCAGTGTTGTCTGACAACAATGCTTGTGAGGCTAGCTTGTCCATTTCTAGATGTTCTCAAACCAAGATTCTAGATTCAGATGGCCATTAATCAAAGAATAAACTTTTAGCACTGAATCTGAACTTGCTTCTGCATTTGACAGGTGACAAAGGGAATGGTAGGTCATCCATGACATCTCTCCAGGGGATAATACATTGGCTAAGCTGTATAACTACATTTTCAAAACTTGACTGGTTCAAGTGCCTGTAATCATGGAGTTCTTCATGCTTAGAAAGGTAGTTCAATTTCATCACCAGCTTGGTATGTTCTTCTATTTCTATCCCATATTAGTCTGATGGGATTTTCTACTTTTCTGTGGGACATTTATTATTTATGATTTGTTAGTGAAAAATACCAGACGTGATGGAAGAATCATCTAATATCTTGTGGTAGATCTGCCTTTCTGAGAGCCACTGTAGCTTCACAGCCAGGGTAACTGCTTGTGCTACCAGAGGCCAGCTGGAGGGTCAGGTAATGCTTGGCAAGGTGTGCAAATGGCATCGCCCCTAAGGATTGGTGGGAGTTCCCTTACAGAGTCCAAAAATTAAAAGGTTTTCATGACTCTCCATGTGTGTGTGAACATATGAATTTTTTAAAATACATTCAGATTATTTTTGTGGAAATGAATCCATCTGTAAACCTGTTCTTTGTCTTAGTTGTGCAATTTCAATTGTCCCAGACTGTTCCATGAAGTAACAGGTGGCTAGGATGTAGTTGCATTAGGAAAAAAAAAGGTCTCTTGTGGTAGTAGATTGCAGAAATCTCCAACACAAAAAATAAGTGAAAAGTGTTTGCAATAGTTTATGGACAAATATAAGAGATATTGTCAGTGATTTGGGTTTAAATGATACTAGAGTTAATGCTTACCCACTCTTTTTTTAGGAACAAGGTAATAGAGAAGATATGTCTACATTTTTAATTGAGATTGTGTGTCAGATCTTGTAGAAAAAAATCCAAACTCTGTTGAACTTTACAAACAGAATCCATGCCAGATTAATTTTTGGTATGGTTACTTACGAGCATCACACACAACTGGACCCTCTGTAGCAGACTGGCTGCCCAGTGTAAGGCTGCTGACAAATTACATGACCTGTGTGCAACATGTACACAGCTGAAGGTGTGCAATGCATGCATCCATACTTATCATTATAAAATCGGCATAGGAGTCTTCCATCTTCCTGGAAAATTAACTCTTTTTCTTTGGCTGCAAAGAGGTAAAAGATACTCTGTGGGAGAATTGAAAAAAGGAAGCATTCATTTGAATGGAAAACACAGACAGGAAAATACGTGACATCTGTAGCACAAGAGTTTATTTCTAAAGGATTAGCTGATGAGATTTTTAGGAATAAATACAATGTACATTAGGTTTAGAAAAGGCTTTTCCCTAGATTACTATAAGAACATTATGCCATTGATTTCTGACACTGGATTTGTAAATTTAAAATGTAGTGTTGAATCAGTAAGCACAGCTTTCATGGAACTTAAAAAACATCTCATGCAGTAATTGTTTCAGCCGTAACTCTGTCACCAGCAGAACTGTGGGAAGTGTGATTTCTGTTCTAATTGTATGATGATTTGGCTGAACTTCTTAGTTTCACTGTAATTCCATAGAATTGATGAAGGTTCACTAAAAGAAAATTATTTCCTGGTCTAATTTTAAACTGGATCTTTCTTTTCACTTTTTTTACCCAAAGATAATCGTGAGATGGCTGTACTGGTTGCATCTGTAAATGCTCATGCTAATTTATTACCTGTATCATATTGTGCACTCCTTATTTAGGTGATGGAAATATTTATAAGGAGGAGAAGCACTCAAATACCTTTGAGATAGTCCTACAGTCATTGTTAGTCAGAGATCAGGATTGACACATTAGATTGTTTATGAGAGTGCTGGCAAAAGGATTTGTGAAAACATCACTGACACTCCTTCTTAAAGCTGGAATAATTTTTTGCAAACAAGTCTGCTTAACACATTTTAAGCTCTCCTACTTGGCAGAACAAAAGCTCTCCCTGCTTGGTCTTGGTTCAATCTTTTCCAATTTAATGAAAAGAACAGTCATTTCCACATCTTGTGTGGAAGTAGCACAAATAATTCAATATTTTCAGAAATACTGAAATACAGCAGGGGACATGCAGGAATGATGTCCTAACACTGAAAACTCTCTTAAGATGCTTCTGTTTAGATAGTGCATAGTGAAAAGATAAGGTTTGAAGTATGCAGCCAGTTCTCTTCCTGCACAGGAAAGCTAAACACTGTTCTTGCTGGCCTGTTTGTTGGGCTTATCTCATATTGGAAGAACATCGAGGAAAATGTGCTGTTTATAATCTTGGAGCTGATTCAATGAAACAAAAGCCTGATGTTTCTTGCTGCTGCCAAGTCTTCACGGTCAAGACAGGATTGACTTTTGGTAAACCAGAATCTGATCTTTCAACATTTTTTGAAATATTTCTGTTTCTTTCATTATTGCTTCTTCCTATTCCTTCTTATTTTCCTTTGGCCACTGGAGAAACAGATATCAATCTATATTTCTACATATATGAGCCAGCCAAGAAGGACAATGGTATTGTGGGGTGCATTAAGAAGAGCATTGCCAGCAGGTTGAGGAACGTGATCCTGCCCCTCCTACTCAGCCCTGGCGAGGTCACATCTGGAGTGTAGTGTCCAGTTCTGGGCTACTCAGTGCAGGAGAGACATGGAGATCCTGGAGCAGGTCCAGTGGAGGGGAACAAAGATGATGAGGGAACTGGAGCATCTCTTTTATCCATAAAGGCTGAGGGTGATGGGTTTGTTCAGCCACAAGGAGAGACAAGTGAAAGGGAATTTCATCAATGTGTATAAATATCTAAAGTGGGGGTGCCAAGGAGATGGATTCAGGCTCTTCTTGGTGGTCCCAAACAATAGGAGGAGAGGAAATTGGCAGAAACTGATGCACAGGAAATTCCACCTGAACATGAAGAAGAACTTCTTTATTGCGCAGGTGACTGAGCCCTGGCACAGATTGCCCAGAGAGGCTGTGGAGTCTCCCTCACTGGAGATACTCAAGAACCCTGGACACAATCCTGTGCCATGTGGTCTAGGATGACCCTGCTTGATCAGGGAGGTTGGACAAGGTGAATACGACTATAGTCCTTTCCAAACTTAACCATTCTGTGATCCTGTGATATATGTTTGAGTCTATGTATAAACATGTCTATGTATAAATAACATTGCAAAATCATCAGGAACTGAAAATCACTTCTCTGGATCAACTGGGCTGAGTTCACCCATCAAGAATGAGAGAACCCAAAGCATAAGAGAACTCACAGACTCTTTGAAGGCAACTCAGGCAAAGCAGACCATGCCCTCTCTCAGGACCAGCTCCCAGGATACAGAGAGGGAAGATGCTGGAGTGCCTGGCCCTGCCTCAGGATGCCACCAATGCTCTGAATCATTCTGACTTGCCAGTACATTATAAGGAAATACTTATATTTCAGTAGTGCATGGGAGCACAACTCGAGGTAAAGCACTACTGCACAAGGCTCTAAGGCAAACTGAGCTATAGCATACAGACTGCTTAGGAAAGCTCACATCAATTTAGAGAGCCCTCAGGAAAATCACTCCTGTAACAGAAATTACTCATCCTCTGAACACCAAATGCTCCGTTAAGCTCTGAGATGTGCAGTAAGACACAGTAATCGCATTTTGCCCTGAAGCATTTGGGAGTTAATAATTCTTGTAGAGAAAATCCACCTCATTCAATTCTCAGAGGAGCTCACTGTCCACACAGCCATCAGATCAGTCCAGTTTTCATCTAGAGATGTTGCTTCAGAGGAACAGCAAGTATTTCATGCATACATTCATGCTGGAATGTAATTCTGCATTGCTCACTCATAAGAAGATAATAATGAGCAGTGACAAGGACTGCAACAGCGATGGATAATATTGGCCAATTACAAACTGATAAGCGTGCGTGGGGTACAGGAATGTCACTCGGCAGCTCCGGCTTTGAGGGACACACTGCCTTCCATGTGCACAATGCCGAGTCCCATTTCTGACACTCTCAGCTGCCACCAGAGAGAAGCAGGACAAGGCACAAGCTGGGGGCTACTCGCATCTCCCACTGCTCTTGCTGTGAACATGAAGCGCTTTCTCCCACATCCATGGCTCTGTAATTGTACAAGCCTGCTTGATGCGAAATAGAAATCAAGTTTTCTCTAGCCCTGTAGCTCAGTCCCTTCTCTTTCAAAATATTGTGAAGGTATATTTATTCAGTATTGTTTTAAAGTTCATATGCCTCAGTGACCAAAGCTTTTTACACAAATATTTGGAAGCTATTCTTATGCAAGCTTTTAAAATATAACTTCTCTAGAGTACTTCAGGGGTCTAGACAGATTTATTTCCTCCACATATGCTTTCTTTCTCTCTTTCTCTGTTCATCTCCCCTTCCTATGTTCTGTAAAACATATTAACTTCTTTATCCTGAAAGGTATTTACTTTCAACTTTTTCAAGAGACAGATCCTAAACTCCACAGCTACATCATCTAGTCTTTGGAACTGCAAATGTTGCTATGCTGCCTTGACTCTATAAGCAGTTACAAAAAAGATTTTTTTCTTCCTTTCCAGTGACTCATTAAGAATTATTCTGTATTAAATATCTCCACACAGTGACTTCCATGTTTTGTCAATAGTTATCAATATCCTGAAAGGGTACAAGCCAATCAAATGAATACAGCTGTTTGCTGGCTCTTGACTGAGACAAAAGAGAACCATAATCAACCACTTTAGAGCAAAAGGAGGTTTACACAACTGACTCTTGAATTTTGTTTCTAGGGTATTTTGTAAAGAGAAGGAAATGCTTTTAACATAAGCTGCTCCACAGTTGTAATTATTGCACCACTTCTTTGGATTTTAATGGTGTTTTATGTCTCCATGTATCTAGTTCATAAATTCTCAGACATTTTTCCCACTTTAGATACCTTTACCTCTTTTTGGAATAGCAGACCTCAGTACCATGGAAGTAAAAAATAAGCTGTTGCAGAAGAGACTGAAAGATTGATGAAGAACAGGAACTAATAAATTACATGGAGTGAGCATATCCTGTGCTTATTTCACATAATTCTTTAAAATTATTATGATGTAATGATTTTTTGTTCCATAAAGAGGGTTTTTGGCAAGAACTTGCTTAGTGAACACATCCTAGCATTAAACCTACACCCACTTTTTTTTTCTTTCCTGGCAGGAACTGACAGTAAAAAAAACTCCTAAAACTGGGAAAAGGTCTGCTGGAACTCGCCACCACTGCCTGATCTGCATGCTCCTTTAGTGGGTTCATCATCATTCAGGTAACCTTCATGCTGTCCAAAACCCAGCCCCTGCAGAGCTGTGTTATTTGAGTTATTGCGCTCAGGTGACTGTTTCAGAGTATTCACCTCAGTAACTTCGTATCTTTCAAGCACAAAGCATGTTATTCTGACAAATCTGGTAACCAAAGTAAAGAAAGCTGTCCTTGAAAAAAAACCAAAACTAACCATAGAATATCAGAGGTGGGTACCAAAATTGATTGTTTTCAGACATGGAGTAATCCATAATAACAAATTAAACTGACAATTCAATGTGATAACGAGAATTGATGCATGCTACAAATGATAAGCAAATGGCAATGGAAACTAAGGCTGAATGGGTTTGTTATTTTCAGCTGCAATTTCTGTAACTCCATGATCAATCTCTCTGGTTCTGGGAGCACTATGTCAGTTCATCTGCTGCTCATGCAAACAGGGGCTTTGAATTGTTTCTCATTAAAGAAGCTTCACATGTTGTGTCACAAATCTCACCTTTGAAGAAATTATGGATTTAAAGGCAGGTACAAAGGACTTCAGTGCCAGAGCTCCAGACAGGAGGTTTACATTGAATTAAGGATGGAAATGGTTTGGGCCCTTCCAGAAGCACCATCTGTTTCTACGGCTGGTCATTGTTTAGATTATTTATGACTATAATTTTAAATTTATCTGGTTAACCTTTGGATAGCCTCCTAAAATAACTATTGACTCTTTGAATTTTCAAGGTAATATATTAAGATGCAAGGGTTTAATGTTATTTTTTTCATGGAAAGAACCACAAGCATTTTTGTGTAATATATCAATACCTACAAACCCAGGAAATAGCCATACTATCACACAGCAAAAAACAACTGCAGCATCACATAATTGTTGTTCATATCGTGACCTATTCAGACTGAAATGTCTTCATGAGAAAAAACAAAGGACAGCTTTTTCTTTTTTTTTCTTTTTTTTTTTTTTGGTTGTTGTTGTTGCTGCTGTTGGTGGTGAGACTCCCCCTCCCCGACAGTATCTATCTTCATGTTATAGTTCAACTGAGAGGAGTACCTAGGATGAAGTTCCTCCAAAAATAATAGAAAAGAAAAAGGAAACAGGTCTTGAGGACTCATGACTTGCATCAGATGAAAATGGATGAAAGGAGATGAAAAAAGGCCTCGTACATATTAGTGTGTATGACCTCATCCTGAACTGCTAGAGGTGCTGGGAGTCTTTCCATCCTCCTTGAGAGATCAGGTCCCATAATTCAAAAACATTGTGCAAAAATAAGAAATGGACAGAGGCCTGGTTGCTTTGGCAAACATTCATCAAGGATGGTTCACATTTAGGTTGAAAATAAGCTAGTAGAAATCAGTATGTGTGGGAAAGGTTTTGTAAGACTGGGATAGGTTTAGCTAGGGTATAATTACAGTTTTTATGCTCACTAGGTTATGCATACCAATATATTGACTTCAGAATTGAGGAGCATCAACTTTCATGAAGTTGTTTGTATTTAAAGGGCAGAACTCCAGCTAAATGAGAATATTTATAGAATTTATTCTTCAAAAAGGGTGAGCCCACAATCTCATGTAGCTTTTGGCTCCTGTCTGTGTAACAGGCTAAAAACAAACCCTGAGATTAAAACACCTTACTGTTTCACTTTGGACTTTATGGCTTATTTCCAGTCTTGGTCTAAAATTCATTTTACAGTACTCTGGATCCACACAGCACTGTACAAAATGTACATTAATAAGGATATTGGCAGCCATTAAAAAAAAAAATTAAAGTATACTGCAAGGGAAAGTTAGCATTTTCTTCTTTTTCTTTCTTTAAATTTTCTTAATTTATTAGGATAAATTAAGGAAAGCTTTTTAGTCCTCTTAATAATGTACTGTATTCCTCTTCTCACCAGAGAAAATAGTTTTAAATTATGAAAATAAAAAAAAGGCTTACTTCCTGATTATCTCCTTGCATTCTCTCATCATTAAAAAATAAATGCAAGAGAGAGATTGCAGTACAGTCCTACAATAAACAGTAGCCCGAGGTATTTCAGAAGGACCTAAATGTACCTGACAGAACAAAAGAACATTAGATGAGGATCTCAAAAAAACATGAATTCAGGGCTCCCAGGTGGTATCGCAGAAAGACCAGATTGTTTCATTGGTGTGAAAAGCAGCCAAAATTCTGCATACCTATTCTTTTTGTTACTTACCCAAATTCACTTTGGCATATCCTTTTTAGCAGTCACAGGAGGCGTTCAACCAACCACATTATCACGTGAGCTGCTGAAGTCAAACACAGCAGATGCAGTAAACCAGGATGACTTATTTTATTACAGCTGGTAGCTTCCCAAAATGCACTCAGTATTGCACCCTGTGGTCATGGAATCTTCCTTTTTATCATCAAAACCTATAGAATTAATCTGTCATGTTAGACCCAGACTGAAATTTCCATTAGCAAAAATGAAATTAAATGGTTTCAACGTATATTAACACCTAATGAGAAGGAAAAAAGAGGGAGCGAGGCTCCCTTCAGTCATGCTTACTGTCAGAACAAGAGGCTATAGGCACAGATTAAAAAACACAAAATCTAGCACAAGGAAATTTCTTTTTTTGCCAAGGTTCTCAAAAAATGGCTCCAGTTGCCCAGAGGTGTTGTGGACCCTCTGTCCTTGGAGATACTCTGAAGCAAGCTAGACATGGCCCTGCTTGACCAAGCATGGACTAGATGCCCTCCAGAGGTGTCTTTCAACTTCAGCCGTTCTGTAATTCTCTGAAAAGGAACTTTTCCTATCATTAATTCACCTAATTCAGCTCCAGTGGGGAAATTTGCAGCACAGTGTGTCGAATTTGATTTTATTGTAGTTTTTTATTCTAAATAAGATACCTCAATGACTAAACTGTATTCAGTGAACTTTACAATTCACAAACTGAGAAAGTGAGGGAAAATAAGGGAGTGTCGGGGGGTAATCTGTGGTCCTTGTGGTTCATCAGCTTCAAATAATGCATGTGACCCGTAGTTAAGTGTATCTTGTGAGCCATATTTTTGTTCAGTGTCTTGCTGATTTGGTAAAGAAACAGAGGAGTGTTTTACAGTATTTCCTATGGTGCTGGCATGTGTTTTGAAGTTTGCCGCGAAATGAGAAGAAAACTACCAGGTATTGTTACGTGACTTAATCTTATACTACCGCCTAGTGGCGAAGGTCTAAATGAGTCACAGTGAAACTCCACTACGTTTTATATATATGGATACGTATATAGTAGTTGTGTATGTTACATTCATCCATTTTTAGAAACCATATTATTTATATTATATGTCCACACAATAACAGTATTGCCAAGTATAGTGAAATTCCCATGTTCAAGGACACAAATATTCATGCTGAGCATGACTAGGGATTGAGCAGAATCTTACTGTGAACAGGATCTCTATTTTAATATAATTATAGTTAGAGATAGAATTATTTTAAAAATGGGCTGTAGTGAAGGACTTCAGCCGTGATATAGGAGATATCTATCACTTGTCATCATTAGAAAAAAAACATTCTTTGGGATTAAAAATGTCCCATTGCATCTTCCTGGAAAGCTCTTGTGGCCCAAACATTCATGGGCTTGGCAGTGAATAGTTTATTTTGCTCAGTTGAACAGATTCACATCCATTGAGCCTTCAGGCATCTATTTCCCATTCATTGCTGTAATTCCTGTACCTGGCTAAGTTCACACAGTAAAGCCCATTACTGTACTGAGCTTGAAAAAGTAAATCCTTCAGGAGTCCCAGGTTTTCCCATTTCCTCCAAACTCCATTCCACGGATCCTAGCAGGAATATGTGACTTAGCAAAAAATATGGCTGTTGCAGAAGCTTAGAGGAAAACAATGGTAGCAAAAATTACTTCTGCAGCTGACAGTGACAACAGCTAGCTGGAGGAAAGGATTCCTCCTTAGGAAAATGAGTCTCCAGCTGCTTGCACTGCATGGCTTTCAATTCTTGGCACTCCTTATGCCTGCCACAGGAGCTGCTCCTGCTACAACTCTCAGCCCTCTTTGTGAGAGCAGGAGTTAACATGGGCAAGAAGCAATAGATGAGCACATTGACTATGTCTGGTTTGGAGTTTTTTTTAAGCCAACGTATCTATATGTACACCTAGATATATAGAGATAAATTTAAAATTAATTGCTTCATTTAGGTCTCTTCCCTAGAGGCTTCTGTAACTCAGGTCTTGATGGAAGAGAAATTTTAGTACACGAGGTTAGATGAGGACAGAAAAAAAGTTATTTTGTCCACCAGGCGGCGCTTGGGCATCGGGCTTCTATGTTTAAAAACGACATGAAGGCAAAAATAAACTTAAGGTAATGATTATATGAGTTGTAAGGTGTTATTGAGCAAGGATCTCTCTGTTTGTGCAAATGTAATCTACCCAGATCTCTTCCGGGGAGGTCATTGCGATCTTAACTAAGGGAATGGAATTTCTGTCATTGACTTAAAAGGAAAGTGATCTGGCCTCAAATAAGTGGAAGCATTAGGGAAACAGAATCTCTTTGCAGGGTTGCAGGACAGACTATTTTTTTTTCTCTCTTTCGTTAGACGAGCTACATGAGTGATGGTGAGTGATTTATATCTAATTCAACAGAGAAGGGAAATGGAAAAGCTGACAGCCACTGCGTGGCACAAACTCAGAGTTTTGGACAATGAATAAGCCAAACAAGCAGGACAATTCATCCTGCAAGAGCTTCCTGCACTGATGTAGAACACCCAAGCTTAGAATTTGTAAACTTTTATTTTCACGCTGCTTTAATCCAACACACACATTGCTTCACTTTTCCACCATACCAGCCGAGAGTTAGGCCGCAGAACTGGTATAATTTAATAACATTTGTATGGTGTAAATGAGGAAAAGAATTATTTGTGGTGGGGGCAACAAACACAGTTTGGAAACTGTTCTTTTGCCAGTCATCTGTGCAACAAGTGTAGTTGTTGTGTAGAATGCTTTTTAAAAATGTTTTATTCTATTCTGTGCATGATTAATATGAGTATGTCTAGGTAAATGTCAGATGTAAGTGACATCAGTATACTGAGGGAAGCTGAAACTCTTTCTGCAGTGAAATAAATCCACCTCATGTGTCAGCAGCCAATGCACAGCAGTATCCCCAGACAATACAATCCTGGACAGACAACTGCAGATCTTACCTTGAGACCCTCTTAGTTCTTTCCTTGCTTTCCATAGCAAGGAAAGACAGTAATGACTTTCCCAGAAGCAAGACAGTGAGATCATAGGGAAGAGCTGCCAAAGCCTTTGTGCTAGGACAGGTCTCTGACACTGTTTCACTTGGTAATTAAGGAATATTGTATCAATGACATGGAACTAGAGAAGAGCTTTTCTTCTGAAAAATTTCCTGACCAGCCAGTCCACATTTTGGCCTTGTATTTCTGTTCATTTTCCATTAAGGGTCATTTAGAACCATTTGCATTTTGCTAGTCCATTTACTTTCCTGAAGAAAGCACCTCAATATGCATTACTTCTTGTTAAAATAAGGGAACTTTCTGTCTCCTTAGCGCAATACATGTACAACTATCAAACATTTCCTGAACCCTGTCTAGTTTTGTTCTGCTGAAAAGCTTGTGAGTGAACTGGAAAAAGGATGAGTAATGACTGTAAGAGCACTTACATGAAAACAGTATATGAGATATCCAGCTCTCTTTCTTAGAAAAAACAAAAGGCTTCATCTTCTCAATGCACAAAACTCGCTTAAAAGTCCCATTTCTTTCTGTTAAGGAAAACTCTTTTCAGGGAATTTGGTTAAATTGGCTGTTCTAGGAAGTGCAATTGTGTGCTAATCTACACCATGCAGTAGGAATCTGCCTCACCCTGTACCATCACTGGAAGCAGACACTGAACTGGAAACAATGGGTTCAATTAGTTTGCAGTCATAGAAACAAGCAGGTCCAGTAATAAGCAATTCCCAGAAACATAACAGCATCCTGGAATCATGCTGTTGCTATTTCTGATCTGAAACATTTTGCTAGAGGTCTCATGATGAGTTTTAGCTGAGCTGTTAAATAAAAAATACTATAATGAAAACTGGCACTCCTGTCTTGCCCACAGAGATAGGCTACTTCTCTCAAAATATGCTCAATCTGCTGTGCCTTAGAACCTCACAATGTAGTTGGATTATTCTAATTATCCAGCCACAATGAAAGTGTTTGAGGGCCTCCACACAGATCTTCATTATACATCTCAGAGGAACTTCTTCTGAGGTCAGCTCTTTACACAAAGAAACAACTTCTAACCTTCTGTTTGCTGTCTCTTCCTCCCTTCATACCTCTCTTCCTGCTAGTTCCACCGTACTTCTACTTCTCCCTCAACCTAGAATTAGTATTAGAATGCTTTACAAAAGTAATTAGAGGGGAAAATTTCTTACCTTTACCAAATAAATTCCAAAAAGTACTACAGGAACAGTACTCTAAAACTGAGAATAAGACTATACTTTATCATTGTTGCCATGGTAACCAAAACTAGGCCAGTCACTCTTTTTTTTTCTTTTTTTTTTTTTCCTTTTTCAGCCTGTATTTCTGATATGCTAAAGAACTTGGTTCCTTGGTTCCTTGGTTCCTGATCTGATTAACTGCGAAACACCAATCTCTGAACCATAAAAAGTAAAGAAATTAAATAGTTGAAAGGTTTATGACAGTTTCTCCAAAGAGGAAAGGGAAAAAAAAAAAAAACCAAGGATGAGAATTTGCTCCTACTGGGAAAGGAGGAAGAGGTGACAAGAGAATGAAGATAAGGCTAAGACATGGACATACAGAACCTTTTTAAGGTGATGAGAAGCAGGCAGTCCTCTTCATGTTTTGAGACTCCTCCTAGTGCCACTCAGTGCCAAACACTTGACCCAGGATCAAAGAGGAACCACAATACTAAGGAATCATAGACCAATTTTCTTGGTATTTATTTCCAGGCATGTATATTCCTCTTTCAGACCTCCTTTCAAAGAAAAGAGATGACTTGGTTCCAACTCCAGTCCTGAAGCTGCAAATGACAATGTATTTTTCCATGACAAGGCAAGGACTAAAACCAAAATTTAAGCTTACAGACATTTTTTACAAGACTAGAGGTGTATCAATATTGTGCATTTGTAAGCACAATACACCAGTAAGTTTCATAATGTCTATATTTTTGTCAGCCTTAATTGGTAAAGAGTTTCTTATCGTGATAAGCACTACTACATTGATATTTTAAAGAATTCAGTGGTTTCATAGACTCACACATATGCCATGGCCATTACTAAACAATTGCATAAAACAATGATGATCGCAGTCAAAATTCAGTGCCGCTTCTTAGCACACAACCTCACAATTCTATACTGTGGTTTGCAGAAGTGCCTCTCTATAAAGTTCATTAAGTTACAAAATATCTCATATGGCATAAAAAGTAAAAAAAGCAAATCAGACTGGAATGATAGGGAACTCTAATTGAAAAACTAACAATCAAATAACATGATAAGAAACTCAAAATGAAGAAACTAAGCAGGAAAGGCATTGAATTGCACAAATATTTTAATCTGAGTGGAGTTTATTTTAATTCCACAGAAGTTGCGTTTCCAAATGTTAAAGATCAGAAGCCTCAATAGATAATATACTTTGGGACAGTTCAGCATAACTGTTTCTTAAAATTTCTGACATTTTCTCTCTACAAAACAAAGGAACTTTTGCTTTACACAATCAGGCTTTGCTGCTTTGGAGCAACCCAAGTTCTTATTATTCTTTTGCTTGACCAAACCCTCACTTAGATGACAGTGATGAAACTGACTGGGAATGTCTAGAGTCAATGAGTACAGGCTGAGGTTCCAGGTATAGCATTGCAGGTAAAGCAGCACTTTTCCAATTCTCATGATGCCTTAAATGGCTACCTAGAAACAGAGACTAGACAGGAATAAGGGGATAAAGGAGGTATTTATTTGAAAGGTCTTCAGAGGTACACTCTGGGCTCCAGAGGCTCCTGCCTCAATGGATCCCAAAATGGATGACAGGTCACGAGATCTTCACACTTTTATATCAGCATAAATTCACCAACCAGAACCCAGCCAATGATGGAATTTCCCCAAGCTTGCCCCCGTTCCCCAAGATGATGGTTTACAGTTCTTGGGCCTAGGACAGCCTAGGTGTCCTTAGGGAGCAAACTAGACAGACTTTGTTGTATCTATCCTAGCATAAGAGAACAGCACTTAACAAGCTACAGGAAACTTTAGAATTACACTAACAGTACAGGATTTGAAAAATATAAAAATTAAAACTTAAGGCATCAATCATTGCAGTGTCAAAGGCAATGTCACATCAGCCTTGTGTGACACATGTAGCTTTTAGTGCCAGTTCTCCTCTCTAACAAGCACACACCAAACATTCCCTTGAAGCCTCAAAAGTGCTGTTTCCTACCACCCACTGGCTGCTATTGCTGCAGCCACACGGAGTACCAGCAGCACATTTCATCCTGGCAGCTGGCTTTGGGGTTATACTGTGTCACTGTTGGGGCAGCCACGACATGCACGGACAGTGCCTCGGACAAAGGCCAAAAGCACTTATTAAACAAAGCAGCTTCTCTTTATACACTCTAGTATGTTATTATTCATGTTACATACTCATTGGCTGCTAAATTACTACAATAGATTCCTTGGCTATTATTAACTACAAAATACTGCCATTGGTCACCTACAGCATAAGCATTCAAGCATTCAGAAAAATAACAGGTGCAGATATGTTGCTGTTTTTCTCCTTCTATTGTTTAAATTTCTTGCTTCTGTTGATACTACATTTTCATGGGTAAAAAAGAATTGTTTTTCTTCTCATGGTCCTTCCCCAGCCAGAGCAAAAGCCCTAGGCCATGATTTTACAAGAGGCAGCAAGGCCTTCATTTTATAAGGTTTTACCTATACACAATGGTACTCAAACTGTGCTTAGGAGGGAAGGCTAGAGGATGCTAAATTTGTCCAGGAAGGTCACCAAATACTCTAAACAAAAAATTGTTTTCAAAATAGGCATGGGTTCAACAGCTAGCCTCTTTTGTGACTAAGTGTCTTAATTTAATGAGCATCTCTTTGTTAAAATCACTGCCCTGAACTGAATAGCTATTTTAGCATCTGTTAGATGAGCAGAGCTGGTCTGACAGGCTGGTCTCCATGAGACTGGACTGTATTAAACTGTCCTACTATGAATGTTCCAGGACAACTGTCCAGAGTGAAAACCCCACTAAAAATAAATAAAACAGCTTTACTACAGTACTATTATGTTCTGATATATTTTTAAAAGTTATAGACTTGCAGTTTTAGTAATTAAAAAGGAATGAATGAGGACACAAAAAAGAACAAACAAGAACATGAAACAGCTTTCAGAAAACTTTTCAGTAACTTTCCTTTTCCATTGTTTTTCCCTTTGGAATTAGCCATTTTCTTTCTCTTTTTTAACAGTCATGCACCACCGGAACAGACTTGCACTTCTTTGAGAACAATAAATTTTACTCTGTTTTGTTTCAATGTCTCCCTGAACATGAAGTACAAAAATAATCTGATAAGGGAAAAAATCCTAGGGTATTTTAAAAGCTAAATACTTCAGGTTACATTTTTTATTAAGTACACCAGCTCTCCATAATTAGGCAATAAGTCTACTAGGCATTGAGTCTAAGTACAACCTTCACTGAAGCCGAATCACGATCCCTGAGTAGCTTCAAAGACTTAACAGTTGCTGCTTTAGTGTAGGTTCACAATAATACCTTACACTCAATCTCCAACGCTGATGTGAAAGAAAAAACAAAGCTAAAAAATAGTAGTAATTTCAAAGCAGAATTCATTCAGTATTCTTAGTATATAATATTTACGCCGGTTTGCTCAGGAGGTGAGGAACAGAAGGCTTGACAGCCATGAAAAACTCAGTTATTCAGGCTTGGTTTGGGGAGGGTTCCTTCATATTTCAGAGTTTCTCCTTTCTTACTTACTGTGTTTGTCTTTTGTTGCCCCAAGGAGCAATTCTAATAACAATAGTAGCTTCTTTGCATTTCTTTAATTAAGTTCTGAGAGGTGCCAGATGCTTCCATTTGCAATCTCCCTTTCTCCTACTAAAGCACAGAGGACTTAATCATATAGTAGTCTTTAGTTTACTCTGAAGCCAGGCTGGGGCAGTGTAATTAAGTCTTGCCATTTAGTTGAAGTATAGCCTGTCATCACAGTAAGTCCCTGTTGCATTGCTTTGTGTTGTTTTTTCAATTCAATAGAGAAATATCATATTTTATTGCTCTCTGTTGTTTAAATTATTAAAGACTTGATCTGTAATCATTTCTTCTCGTCCAAGAACTAAGTGTTTTAATTTGGCCCTTAGGAAGGGCCTGGTTCAGCCATAGTGAAATATAGGTAGTTAGGGCTTGGAAAAAAAGCAGAAAAATTTTAAAGGATAATGGTTCATATTAATTTTAACCATATTCAAAGGTTATTTAGGTGCCCAAAGGTACAAGTAGGTGTTCCCTGGCACTTTCACAAACATCTCAGGACACTTTTAAAAAGCCTGGTGTTGCATTATCTGCAGCCTTAGGTGTCTAGACATTCTTTGACTAAGTTCATGATTCTTGCATGCTCTCTTCAAGGATATGGCAATGTTAAGCAAGGCAAATATTTCGGCAAACACCCCAAAAACAGCCAATGGGTTCAGTCTTTGCCTTTCCCAACTGACATTTTCTCCAAACAGTCAGTGGTGCAGCTGGGATGCAGTTTTCACTTCCCAGGTACGCCTTCAGGTTGAGCAGGTGTGCTACTTATCAGCTTACCTTTCTCCTCACCTCATCTGGGGGTCGCACAAGTCAGAAGAGACCCCCAGAGAACTTCAAGTGGGTTCCCAGTTGAGGGATGGGGTATTCAGTAAACAAGGGACCTCAGCTGGAAAATGTATCCAGCTCTACCTCCCTGTCTCACAGGATGACTGCCAGGTATTCTCGGAGATCTAGTCATGAATTAACTGCAGAACTTTATTAAAAGGAAAGACTTTGCAAATAAATTTTAATAACAAACACATTTGAGGAAACTTGCTCTGCTTGGGGACAATTAGCAAAGAAGAGAGGTAAAATCAATCAAATAAATTATCAATTGGGAATTACTCACATAATTTTATGGAAAGACTTAAATTAGTTCAAGATAAAAATCCTAATTTATTGCTCCCTTCCCTGAAGCACGAGAATGTTGGAGAGCTTCAAATAACCAGGCTTAAAAAAAAAAAAAAATCAAGTTTAAACCATATCACTTAGGCCTTTCTGAATCTTTAATAACTACCTTGAATGAACCTTGTCAGATTTGTAGTCACACTAAATTAATTACAGAAAATGAAACTGGAGCCATGTAAACTCAAGTTACCACCAAGCAGAGCCCTGACTTCTCAGACCCAGCTTGAGTCTTGCACACACACACACGGAGCTCTCTCACAGGCTGCTGTTGTCAGAAAATAAAATACTGTCTCTACTGCTTGGCTAAAAACAAAACATTAATTGTATGTGGATTCTGTCAGTCTTTCTCCCGATGTCTGCTCATCTGCCCGCCCTGGGGGGCCAGGAAGCCTTCTCAGTGAAGCACTTTGAGTAAGGCCATCCCTCTTCCTTATCATGCACATACGTATTCATTGATATTTCTTTGAGAAAATCATGCTACCACAATCACTTTTGGTTGCCTGGGTGCTCAGGATTTTAACTGCGAATGAATGTGATCTTTCCCAGTTTTAACCAAAAGGCTTCTTCTGCTGGCACATACCCCCTTGGTTCTTTCTGTAGTTTAGTTTTATATACTCAGAATTGTTTAAAACCATAATACATTTGTCCCCATGAGATTTAACACCCATGCACACACAAACCCCCCAAACAGCAGCCTACTATCTGGCCTGTCCTTACTTGCACTTGGACAAATGACAGCACATTACAGAAAGCTTAGGGTTTATTTCAGCCTAACAAATTTTGCATTATAAACCCATACTTATTAAAGTACTCATCAGCTGAGTATCCTTGTCCTCAAAACAGAAACAAAACAAAAAAAGGCGCTTTTTTTCATGTAAACACAAAGAGATTCTCAGTGGAGGAGAGCAAGCATAATTAAATGTTGGGGATGAGGTCACAGATTCACAGCGAGGAGTGTCCAGCACCAGTGCCTTATTAAGGAGTTTTCCTCTCCCTTCTCTTTCTCATGCCTCAAGCCATTTGTTTCTTTTCCTATGACTCAAAGCTCCATCCTGGCTTAGTGGCAACAGAACTGTTTGTGGGACTGGGCTAGGACTGATCAAAGCTCTTTGTCATACTTGGCCAATGTGTTTCTCTGGAGGCCCACAGCAGGGCTCTCCATGGACCTGCAGCTGTGGGAGGGCAGTGGGCCACCAGGGTGGATGAGGAAGGGAGAGGCAGGGAGGGACCTGTGAAACAGGTGTGGTGGCACTGTAAAGATAAAGCATCGTATTAGCACCCTATCAGATTTATTTCAACTTACAGCTGAACTGAGAGAACAGTCTTATCTGTATGGAACACAGCAAAAAGGACTGGGAAAAAAAAAAAAAAAAAGGTTCTGTTCCTGTGGAAACTGCTGGAAGCACAAGAGCTTTGTGAGTGGCAGCAAGCAGCAAACTGGACCCATACTTCCCATGTCCTGAAGTAATAAATAAATAAATATCCGGCTGTGAATTTGTACTGTCTATACACTTTTCAAATATTTTTTGCCTGCTCAGTGGAGTAAATACTTATAAAAGGTTCATGGCCAGATAAAAAAATCAAAACTCACTTCTGAGGGGGTAGCCAAGAAGAAAGGTAATAAATTACGAAAGACCAGAGCACTTGAAGTAAGCAAATTTAAGGTTCTGTTTTGAAAGCCTGCTAATTCTACTAGGGTGGAGGTACATATTGATCATTCAAGCATGCTATGCAGAAAATCAGCATCTCATCAAGGATGATAAATTAACCTAACCTAAAAATAGAATGAAATAAAAAGGGAATTTTTAGTCTTGGTGGCCAGGAAAGAGCCTTTTGTCAGATTTTTTTATACTGTGAAATAATATTCAAAGGAAATGGCAGAATTTACTTGAAACCTTTTGAAAAAAAAAATTATGCTGGCAAATGCATTAGAAAAGGTACTACAGAAAACCACCCTGCAATGCCTAGGAGTGCTCCAGGTGACCTCTTGTAATAGAACTTCTCCATTACTGTTTTGCTTCTCCCTTTCTGAGACCGTGTATATGAGCCCACGTATATTTTGCTTTGACCCTTAAATGAGATTGCATGATACATATCAACTGTTGGAGAATAGATATTGCTAATGTGAGGTGATCTTCAGTGTCCTTTTGTCATTATATACGGAAGAAAAAGGAACCAAATTAATTGTTTCATTTCATTTTTATTCAGTATCCTTTAATATATTTTCATGTTCCGAATTCCAATTTCTTCCAATTCACTTTGTATCTCGTGCTGGAAAAGCCCTTTCTTGTATTTCTTAATATGCTTGAAGGATCTAAGGAAATTACAGAATTTAACAGCTTTACTTCAAAAATCCATATAAGAGCTGCAATGACCATCATAAGCTGCATGGTCATACTACACAAATTGTCTGAGAGTTTAGAGAATTTACTTATATTAACATCTGGAATATAAAGTAGATAAAATCCATCAGAGAGTTCAAAATGTTCCATTCATCAGTAAATCCATTATACTGTATAAAACCACACTGACCTTTTACCAGTTATGACAAAAGTTTCCATTAACAGAGGTTTAAAGAACCTCTGTTTTTTCCTATCCTTTTAATATTTAGATGAACTCTGGAGATTGAAAAGATTTGGATTAAACTGTGCAGTCAGCAATCTGAGTGGATCTCACACTGAAGCCAGTTACATCTGCTGGATGCATATAAAGGGGGAAAAAAGTTCTGGGTTGTTTTTTTTTCTGAAGTTCTTATCACATACTTATTAAAGGAAGTTAGCCGAGTTGCCACTGACAGGAAGTGGCAGGTGGCAAGCAAGTGAGAACTCTGGACATACACTGAATCTAATTCCTGGCCCTTCTGAGTCTCCACAAGGATGAGTTTTATGTTAGGAGTAACTCCAAAGGCTTGGTCTGGAGCAGATGCCAGCACGCAGATGTGTATTTGTTGAATTGGCTAGTTTATAGTGATTTTAGGCTGATGGTGAGTGCTCATGCCACCCTTCTGCCAGGTGGGAGAGAGGAGGCACAGGGCCTGCTCTGGTATAAGACCTTTATACACGATGCTAATCCATCAAAAATGTTTGACCTGTTAGAACCAGGAAGGTGTCTGTGTGCTACATGGCGATGTCCTTTCCAATCTGGAATTAAATGCCCAAAACCTGTTTTTGTCATATCATCAAATCACGGCCTGCACTCTGGCATGCTTCAGCTTTGCCTTCATGTCCTTAGGCAGCTAGCTGGGATGGGCAAGTCCTGAGGGCAGGAGCAGCTGATGTCCCTAGAGAGGGGGCTCACTGCCCTAGCGATGACAGCAGCCTAAGGAGACATTAGTGAATGCCAAGGGCGTGAAAATAAAAGTGCAGGATGAATGGGATACATTTCCCTGGGCAACAAGACCAATATAAGCACTCTGTGTGACTCAGCTGCATGTGATCCCTGTGGTAGGATGCCTTCCTCTGCTGCCTTTAAAATACTGTTCTCATTATCCAACTCTGCACCCGGGATCAGGAAGTCTTTGAACCTCAGACTAAAGGAAGCCACAAGAATACTCACAAGAAGTATCACTGCAGCATCTGTTACTCTCTCCCCAGCACATACTGCTGGCTTTGGTTAGAACCAAATAGAGGGAGTTTAGTCCCACTCATCCCAGCTGTGTCTGTGTTTTACAGCCTAGAGCTGTGTTTCAGCAAGGCCAGAGGGCTCAGCCTGTCCTGGCTCTGAAAGCTGCACCATTCAGAATTCCTCCAGCTGCAAGCACCTGTTTTCCCCAAAACGCCTTTAATTATTGGTTTTTAACATGAGGTTCTGACTCTCCTTAGTGATCCCAAATAACAGAGTTGTGCAAGGTGAGCTCTCTTTATTCCTTGGGAGATGTTTTGTCTGTACATGTATTTACAAATCAACTACAAGTTGCCGCATGCAAAACAATTATTTTACAGAATCTGCCCTTTAGCTTGCATCTGTGGGGTTTTTTGGTTTGTTGTTGTTTTCTTTTTTTTTTGGCACATGGTTTTCTAGCCTATCCCTTAAGTTACACTGGGATTTATCCTTGCATTTTCTGAAAGAATTGATATTGGGAGGAGGCACCATCAGAAGGTCAGCCCTGTCCAGAGGGCTTTGGGGGGTGGGAAACTTCCCTCAGACCCTTGATCTTGAAAGGAAAGTTGCTAAGTTGTAGGGATCTCCTTTGGTGACAGATCCTTCATCTTGTTCTTTTGATTAGATCCTTATGAAGCTACCACACACTTGCAAATGTCAGGAAAAAATCCAAATTTCAGTAAGCCAAAAGTGAAACAGTCAGAGCAGTTTGCAGCAGCTCAGCTACATTCAGACCCAGGCACCAGTGCACAGAGCACATGAAACCTCAGAAAGCTCACCATAAGAAGAGCTAAAAGTTGCCATGTTCCCCTCCATGCCATGTGATATTTCACTGAGGCCTTTTGAGTCCCTGTTCTTTCCGAGCACTGGATCTGTTACCCCAGAGGTCCTTTCACAAATGGAGAGTGCCAGGGAGCCAGGGACAGTTCACTGAGTTGCTCAATGTGAAGAAGCAGTCACAGGCTGCCAGCTACAGTAGGAAGGAGTGTGGCTTTTTAAGAAATACGATAAACTTTCCTGCAGAATTAATGCAAGAATCTCTGTCTACAGAGAGATAACATCAAAACAGTGGGAGAGCAGACAAGTAAGGAAGAAAAAGTAGGACCCAGACAGCCAACACACTTTTTACTACTTCTGGCAGAATGATTACTGGTCCCCAAGAGGCAGTGGTGTAAGAGGCTGTGCTGCAAAGAACAGGGGTAGCCTCAGCATAAACCTTTTCTAAAAAATTTCTAATGCATGTTTTTGTGATCTACAAACCAGCAAAGGTTTATGGATTTAAGTGCGCTAAAAAACTCACTAAAAGAGACACCCAACCTATGCTTTAACCAAGACTTTTTTCCACAAGGATTTTACAGAATGTCAGTACTATGTGTGACACTTCATTTCTTCACAAATCGCCCACGGAGCAGAGAACCTCGGGGATGTTCTACTACACTGCTGCTGAGCAGTCATACCGTGCACAGAGATATATCACCACAGTGCTGGGTGGTGAAGTCCATAGGATTTTTTTCTTGTGTCCAGTAATTTTGAATGCCAGCAGGACTGCAATAGTTTATGGTCACTGTCTAAACAGTGTGATATTTCTTCAAGCCTCTCCCTGTTCCTTAGTAAAAATACTAACAAGCAGGTCATGGTTGAGAACTCTGGGCAAACAGTTAGTCAGGTCTTCAAGGCAAACTGCTTTTGGTCACCCTGCACCGTGGGGAGCAGACTGGGCCAGTTGATCCGTCAGGATGAGGAGCCACAGCCGAGCAGAGCAAGGCAGGCACAACGGTGGTCCCTTCCCCCAGTGCCCAGTCCCAGCTGTCCCTGTGTTGGCTCTCAGCCCCTGCAGCCAAACCGAGGGGCCTGGCAAGTGCAGTGGCTTGTGTGTTGCTCCCCGCTTAAGAAGAACACTTGCTTGTAGCCTGAAGGTGTGACTACACCACAGTGCACTGAGTGCTCCTTTGTGATGGTTTTAGGTGTGCTACGGCTACTGCTGTTTGTTGCCCAACAACAACGACAGGAAAAGCAAACAGCAGGTAGAATTTTCTCCAAATGACAGTGAGATCCACATCCAGCCACCAGAAAGCCATATAATATTAATCCAAATGTCTGATTTCCGCTGAATCCTACTGTTACACAACCTGTTTGCACTTCCACTAATTGCTTAAGGAAAGAAAACTGATCCAAGCCACCAGTAATGCATGAACTGGATGAGGAGAAAAGATGCATACAGAAGACAACAGTGGTCACACCACAGCTTGGGGATGCCACACATCGAAATCCAGTTTCACTTTTAGACTCTGTCCTTCCTGTGCTGGGGTGGACAGAATGGATAAGGCGTCCAGGGTTGGCAGGAGTGAGGCTTCCCAACAGATGGACAGTGGTGCTCAAAGCAGGAGCCAGGGACACCCTGTGCGGTGGAACTTCATTAACACAGAATCAGAGAATCCCTTGGAAAAGACCTTTAAGATCACTGAGTTTGTTAGCCCGGCACTGCCAAGTTCACCACTAAACCGTGTTCCCAGGTTCCATGCCTACACATCTTTTAATACCAACAGGGACGGTGATTTCACCTGGGCAGCCTATCCCTATGCTTGACCACCCTTTCAGTGATGATTTTTTTCCTAAAATCCAATCTAAATCTATCCTGGCATTGTCCATACACCAAGTCTTATCTTCGGGGTCTGCTGTTGCGTTTCCTTCTTCCTGGTGTGTATTAGTTCCTTTTAAAGAACAGAAGAACCGATCCAAACAGCTTCGGAAGAGCGAGGCCAGTGTTTCCTCTTTCCCGAGGGAGGACAGCAAATGCCACATCTCGCACTGCCGAGGCAGCGTTCCTCCCCAGGGCCACACCAACGAGGAGTGGTGCTAAAATTAACGCTTTATTAACACCTGGCACTTCCTGCTTTTAACAAAAGCTCTAGAAATCGGGTGCTTGGAGCCGTTTCTTTTTTTGCTTTAAGGAGCAGCAAGCGATTCCCCGGCCCGAGGCGGGAGCCGGCAGCAGGAGGTTCCCCGCCCCGGGCCCCCGCGGCCAGGGGCCGCC
>VZTN01036969.1:36158-128860 GCA_013400515.1 Erpornis zantholeuca | reverse complement strand
GCCCGGCACCGGCGGCGCCCGGAGGAGCAGGTGGGTGCCCGCCGGTGAGGGGTCTGGGAGGGCGGGCCGCGGCTCCGGGGCTGCCCCGCCGTCGGGCAACAACAGAAAAGCGGAGGCGCCTTATGGTTCCTCTCCCTTGGCATTCCCGGTGCAGCCCACCCGTGTGAGCCGCTCCCGGGTAACGCTCCATTGCGGCGGGGCTTATGCAACCTGCGTGGGGCTGCCCACGCGTGGTGCTGGAGTATCCCGCCAGTGGGCCCGCCTGACTCTCGTTCTTCCCTCCGGGACGCTTAGTCTGGCTGGAAGAAAATGGGAGCAGATGTACAAGGGTAGTCCCGGTACGGCATCCACATGTATCTCGCTGGAAATAACCGGGGTGTTCTTGCTATCCCCGGAATTCCCCAGTAGTGCAGCTCTTGTGTTCGTTCACTTGAGTATTTTAAGCTTTTAGTCTCTATACTACTTAGGAAAGGTAGTATATTGTAATTGGAGAAAAAAAAAAACAACTCTTTTTTTTTTTTTTTCTGCTTCAGGATTTGTATTTTTATGGCATGGAAGTGGGCTTTTTGCTTAGGGAATCAAAGGAGCCGTTTCCCTATTGTTAGCTGTAAACTGCCTTTCCAGGCACTCTTTTGTTTTGCAGACAGCATCGTCCCGGTGTTTACACAAAGGCAGTGCTCTTAATGCACCTTTATTGATGTTTCATTTAAAGGAAAAAACACTGCCTTTTTCATACACAACAGTAGAATGCAATGATCTGCCCTGAAATGCACTAGCACTGATGCTTGCAGAGGGGCAAACAGAGCTGCGGGATCATATCCCGAAGTAATTTCCGGATGGTTTTGATTTCGTTAATAATTTTTGTTGAAAATTCTTATAAGATGCTCTGCACTAAACCATAAGTGAGCCATGTCACAGCTGAAATAGTTTAATATCGGAAAGTGTCTGGTAGTACTTGCCTGACATTACACCTAGAAGCGGGCCACTCTGAAAGATCCTGGTACTTGAGAATTCACTTAGTCACATTTACATAAGTCAGTGCATCTTCTTGGCCCTTTCTCTAGAAAAATGGGGCAGAGCAGAGCAGATGCCCGAATGTAGGGTAAGGACGGATGCACCAAGAAAGGCTCAGAGTTCTCTCTGTGTCCATAAGCCCTCCTGCAGGATATCACGGGAGGCAAGTAAAGGAGTACTTGCTGGTTCTGGTTGCTGTCCTCCCTGGAAAGAGAGGTTAAAAAGTTGCATCAGATCATCTCATGTATTACTGCGCTCAAACTAGTTGTAATTCCTCGCCAAGGAGCTTTTCCCTGCAGTTTACAGCTGCTTCTTAGTGACGGGTGTGTTGTGGTTTCAGGGGATGGTGCAGGCTGAAGAGCTGCCTTCCAGTTGCCTAAACCTATTTTCAGATGAAACTGGTAGAGGTACTGCTTGGGTTGCCACAGCCTCACTCGACTGACAAACTCTTTCCAGTTTTCTCAGGCACAGGTAGTGATCCTGGCCCTTTCTGACGAGTTGGGGCTTAACAACGGGATAGCAAAGCAGAAATTTTAAATAGGACACAAGGAAGGAGAAAATCCTTCCTATTTATTGGGTATGTTTCACTGTCATGGCATGGAGTAGTTTTTCTGCACACTGAGGGCAAATAATAAACTAGATTTGGAAGTAAGGAATATCACTTGCCTTTATTAAATGTACACAGAGAACTTAAATATCAGATAAAATAACAGTTAAAATAATAGTAATAATCGGGTAAATAAGTAGTATGTGTAGAGAAGACAGAAGGAATTGGTGGTACCTACGCTTGCTACAGACTTTGACAGAAAGTCCCAGATTCTCTTGTTCAAGAGAAGAACAAACCTTTAGCTTGAGTTGGAGGGGCTCCTGTGTCACCAAGTCTTGTCATAAGCTCTGTACCTTTTTTTGCTCTCGTGTGTTCAGTTTTCTCTCAAAATAATCAGTTTCCCCTGCTCTTTTTGCACTCATGGAGGAATTGTTGCGGACCTGCGCTGTTCTGACGGGCGGGGATCCTGTTTCCAGGCTAGGTCCTTACTGGAGTCCCTCATGGAGGCCCAGCACTGTCGCTGTGTTTGCTGAGGGTGTTTGCACTGCTAACACAGACTCTGGTCCTCAGCCCGTGTTTTCCTGCTCCATGTTCTCTCCTGAACTATAAATGCGTGTGCCGCTTTAGTGATACGTCCAATGCTAAAGAAAGGAGTCAAAATTTGCTTTTGTGTTGATATAAATTCCTATTTTTCTCATCTGCTGTAAAGCCTGCATGAGAGCAAATCTTTTGGCCTTTTTGAGAGGGACTTTTAGAGGATCTGAGGCTGCAAACCTGGGTGTGATCTGGTTTTTCCCATTTCCTGCAAAATAAGCACAGTATGTGCAAGATCATACCTTGTAACAGGACACTAAAAAAAATACCTTTGTGACAAGCAGGACCTAAATAATAATGTGTACACCCTTTAATATTTTTTTTCAGAGAGACTATTCTGTAGGAAATAAATATTTAATGCCAAACTCTCTGGCTTTAATTTTTTTATTGAAGCTTGTTACTGTGTCAGCACAGGCATGCTTAATGAAATTACTGGCAGGTACATTTTTGAAAGAATAGAAGGATATGTAGCTAAATGTTATACATAGCCTTTGGAATTCATTATTGCAACAGACTGTAGAATTACTTTCTTCTGTGATTAGATTTGAAAGCTGAACTGGATGATAATTTGATTTATATCCTTTATAGGTTTGCATGCAAAGGTAATTACACCTACTTTAGTCTTCAAAGCACTGCAGGACTTGGGTAGTTTCTTCCACCTCTCCTGTATTGCAGTGCTGGGGTTCAGAAGTAGTAAGTGAAGGCACCCAAAGATTCAGCTGCTCCTGAAGCCATGGGAATAGGTTGCTGCTTTGCCTTGCAAGTTCACAGTTTTTCCTAACTGTTGATAGTTATCAGTCAGACACATAAATTGTCCTGTATTTTCAACATCACTAGAGATAAGGACCTCAAACCTCCTTCTCTAACCCACTTCCTAAAATAGATTAGCCACTGTCACATTACTGCACTCTAAATCTCATCAACACCTATAAATTAAACTATTAAATAAGAATAGAAAAGTGTGTGTATTAATAAAAGTCGATGCAGAAGTCCTGCATTTGCATTACCTGCATCCTGCACATGCTCTACAGTAGGACATGAGCTGTATTTGTGGCATGCACAGCACCCTGTCTGTCCATAGGGACTTTGAGGCCAGGCCATGTGTCACAGTGTTGTTCCTGACAGCTGTGGCACTGTGGTTGCCTTCTGTACTGGGAACTGTGGGCAGTTCCCTGTCTGGGCAAGAATGGGATTTAGTTCCTTGTAATCGAAGTTGAAGGCAATGACAAAATTCCCAGTTGCTTTAGTGAGGCCAGGATCTCCAATTCACTCTGGTTTAGGATACACAGAATCCACAGTGCTGTTCAAGTGTAAAACCAAGGCTTCTAGAAAATGTTGTAAGTGCAGAGTTAATATGTGAACGTGGATTTTCAAGTAGATACATTAGCATAGACGATCACCTTTTCGTTAACCTGAGTTTGTAAGACTTTAAGATGTTTTATTATTATTTTGAACAATGTTTTATGGCTGTACGTGGAATATTTTATCTTCTAATAGATGGCTTCAGATTTAGAAGTCCTGTTACAAAAGGGCTTTGAGAATTGAGAATTTTGTTGAGGAGGTATGGTTGTCTTAACTAAGTTCAAGTCCTGAACTTTTTGAATAACTTTACTGTATCACTGGTATTTCTCCAGAATGGGGAGGATGAGCAGAAACAGAACTAGAAAATAATGTCAACAGACCTGTGGTCCCTTGCATAAAATCTCCACCAGACTGTTGGGTGGATGTGTAGCTCAGAATGGTATAATTTCAGTCATAAGTCAGTAATGACCAAGAATGTTTTAAAGTACACTTTTACATGTGGAACTTATAATGCCTAAGGCTGGAAACCTATTTCTAATTTATTCCACACTGAGATAATCTGAAAATTGTAGGTTTCTCCTGTTCACAGTTGTTGGAATTTGTTTCCAAAAGTAGTCATACCTGACAAAGAGGACTTAATCCCTAATTTGTTCAGGCTCTACAAATAATTTAACTCTGTTGCAGAGGTTCATAACTATAAAATATGTGATAATAACTTTCTAAAAAGCATTACTAAGTTTTCTGGGGTTTAACAGCATTTGAAGAAAGAAACCCTAACCCTTCAAGCATAGCAGTAGCACCTACAATAGATAGGATAACATGCTCTGTTTGAATGATGGGAAGATCCCATTTCCTTAAAGAAAAAAGTATCTCTATTCTGGAGATAGAAGTGAATAGAAATATCCTCTCTTCAAAAGGCAAAATTAACAGCTGTTGCTTTTCTGCCAGCCAGTACATTTGATACCGTGCTGAATGTACGGGGATTGCAAACCTTTTTGCTGAGTCAAGCTGACCAGTTTTAGTGATAAAATGAAATCTAATGGAAATTAAGTCTTGCAGGTGTAATGAAAAGATGGATTAGATACTGCATTTGATCTAGTCTCTATGTAAAATTGCAGCATAGATGGGGTCAAGTTACAGGGACTGTAGCAGGAGCATAAGAGTGTAAACAGCATCCTAAAGTGGGGTAGAGAGGCAGTAGATCTTGACATGGGGGCAGACAGGTTTCCTCTCCCATGGACTCTTCTGTGCCAGGTTCCTGGCTTTTGCACTTTCTCATCTGGTGCTGTATTAGTGGGGAATTTACTCCCAAAATTATGGGACGTTCTTTGTGCTCATCAAGGGAAGCCTCTATTCTTCTTGAAGCTATCTGTGTTCCCCCCACATACAAGTTAAAGTATCTGGAAAAGCCTTTTCTCTCTTTAATGCAAAACCTCTCCTGGTATTTTGGTTTGTTCCAGCAACTGTTGATTCTAAACTTGAGTTGCTGTAAAAGCTGACTAAAGGGAATCCAGTGCTGTTGCTTTTCTTATGTTGTTGCTTGTTTCTATAGAAACATCTTGTCTCAATTTTATAAATGATTTCTAGATTCTTGCTGTAAAATGGATGTTAACCCAATCTTTGGTTTGCAGTCTTTTGTTTAAACTTCCTTTAAGCATGTCACTTTTATTGGTAGCCTATGTAAAGTACTTTCAGTATTAAGAATTTTCTAGTTTTCTTGCATTTGCTTCTTTTTCCCAGAGGAACAAGTTAAACTTAGTTTCTTCTGTATTTTTTTTCATCTGGAATTGAGGTATTATATTTTTTTCTTATTTCCAAATCTATTGATCTTTTCATACTTAAATATCAGATAAAATTTAGCCTAGAGAAATGAACCTGGTTGGTTGTTGTGCTTTTTTTTTTTTTCTCCAGACAGTTGAAATTAATTTTGTTATCTTAATAGTCTGAATGGCTGAATATCAATATCTTTTTACTGCTTACATTTACAAGGTTAAATACTAATTGTTAGGTTTATGCTAGCAAAGGATGCAAAGGGATACTGTTCTCTTCCTGCAGTAAAGAGGAAGAAAATCAGAAACATTTCCAGTAAAATCATTTGCCCTTCTTGGGCAAATTTCACTTTCTTTTGATTAAACGTAAGATATCTTTTAAGTACAAGAAAGCAGGGCGAGATCCTGATCAGACGCCAGATGTTAGTAGTAATGAAACTGTTTTGCATGTGCGGAGGAGTAGGAGGCAGAGAGGCGGCACCCGCCCGGCCAGCACATCAGCAGGGTTTGTGCTGGTGCCCTGCCATGGGCTGGGGCTGTGCTTCCCAGAGAGAGGAGGCCACGACCTGGGAACCTGCTGTGGGCTGCACGTCTCCAGAGCCTGTCCGTGGCGGTACACGGGGTGGTCATCTGGCTGAGTACCGGCGCGACTGGATCGTTCATTCCTCCCTCCAGGACTTCTGTGGCTGGCTACCCAACTATCACATAGTTGTAGCTCTGTGTTGGCTGGTGTGGCCCTATCTGCTCCCAGCAGAAGTTGCTCTCTTATTCTGGAGGGCAGGGAACTCGTGGTTTCTTCCATCCTGGTCTCTGTCATCTGCTCACCTTCTTCTGGTTTCTTTTTACTTAAGAGTGGTCCTGAAATATTTTCAGTTTTAGTTTGCATCCTCTAGAAAAGGTAGCTCTGAGGCACTCTCTTCTGAACATTAATGTCCCAACTTATTGAAAAATACTCCTATGTTTTTGAAAGTAAGCATGTTCTTAAAGTCATAGCTCACTGGCTTTTTTGACATTGAGGAGTCTCTGGGCTTCAGCTAGCAGACACACCACCTGTTCCTGGAGTAAAAATAACCACGACTGGAGTAAAATAGATAGTGAGCAGTTAAATACTGCAGAGAAAACCTCTTACTTGGAAAAAAATTAAATGTACAGATAGGTATGTAAATGTGATATCCCTGCGTTTCTTTATTACAAGGTGATTTTTTTTAACATCTCATTCAGAAGTCATCCCTGCATTTCTTTATTACAGGGGTTTTTAACATCTCATTTAGATGTCATTAAACACATGCTTGCTATTGAACTCAAAAGGGATTTCTTTTCTATCTGATGTGGAAATAATTCTCTTAAATATGCCATTCTTTTTCTTTCTTTTATAATTGTACATGTGATGATGATTTGTGATCTGTGGTATGTCAAATAATTTGGAGACACCGCTGTTTTTCTGTATTGAGGTAAACGTTGTGTATACCTTTGTGTCCTCTCTCATTGCCTTCTTTGCCCAGCAGCACTTTTTTGACTGTAAAATCGTAAGGTTTTACATGGAGAGTAGTTATTTTCCCAGTTCCTTGGCCTTTTCTCCTCCATTGTTGGTGCTCACCATTTGTCTAATGCCCTTTCAGGCAGTCAATGCAAGAAAAGAGGCAATTATAGACTTGTTCCCAATCTGGTGTTGTTCTTGAGTGTGGGGTGGGAATTTTTCAGTTGTTTGAGCAAGAGAAGACTGTTGAGGTTTCTTCTGTTCATTAGTCATGACAAAACAGAGGAATGCTACTTGGTTTGCTTTGATAGATCTCATGCCTTCAGAGTGGTTGAATGGATTTTTTTTTTTTTTTTTTTAACAAAACGTCCTGAATCTTCATGTGGAGCAGTTTCCTTATGTTCATCTGTTCCCTCCCCCCACAGAGCAAAGGCTGTTGAACTTTATCCAATTATTTCACTCAGTCACCAAGTCAGTTACTTGGGGTTTTTTTTCCATGATACACAGGACTCCTTTAACATATGAAACATAGAACTCTTTTTAACATAGGTGCTTTAGTATAAAGTATAGATTAATAAAAGTTGGGTGTTGGCTGTTATGCTCAACCGCAACTGCTTTTGCAAGACAAGAAGCCTAGCCCTGGAAAGGGGCTGTGATGGAAAGTGAATAGGAGGTGCTATGCCTAACACTAACTGCTCTTAAAAAGCACACCCGAGTGGACCGGGGTGATAGGGGAATGGAATGGGAGCTGATGGGTTTGGCTAGCCACTTGTCTGCAGGGCAGACAGCCCCTGCGGGCTGAGCAGTAAGGAGGAAGGTGTGTGCTGACTGCGTTTTCATGACAAACAGAGGAACTGCCACAAAAGGGTAGGCAAATGTAATAGGAGAATAGGACTATAATCAATACACAATTGCAAATAAAGTATGACAAAGGGTGTAATAGTAGGATTAAGTGTGTGTTAGCAAAATAGATGTGATAAATGTATTAAGGATAGCGTGCTGTGTTTGTAACCCTAAGATAAGGAAACAGGAAGTCATGCAAGACCCCCTAGGTCTGTAACTCTAGATAAGTGACCAAAGCAAGGGTGGATGATGAACTTGTAAATGTATATGATGAACTTGTATAATGACAAACTTGTAAACGTATAAAAATCTCTGTAAGATGACCACGTCAGACACAAATATGGGGGTGTTAACCCCTGTGTGCTCCCAGCCTGGCCAGTAAAGGTGTGCTTTCCTTTACAGCACCTTGCTGTGGAGTAGATTCCTTTGAACATCCACACCACAAAAAAATCCCAAACTAAACACAGCATCTCAAGATTCTTAGGCTAAGTGTGGAAAACTGTGGACCAAGCTACTGCTTCAGCGGGTTAAATGCCTGGAAAACCATGGCTATACCTGTTTTCCACACGGCTCATCAGGGGCGAGGTTACAGAACTGAAACTTATGCTTACTTTTGAGCTGTTCAGTCCTACAAGCAGAAAAAATAAATGTTAAATCTGTGCTCCCATGCTATTTTTGATTAGCTACAGGAAAATAACTTCCCAAGTGTGTAGGGTAGTTTTGTGACCCTCTTAGATTCATTTGTCTTCTGCATCCTCCAAGGGCTTGGCAGACTTACTTGGTATGATCTGCAAATGGTCAGGTGCAGGAACTGTGTTCTCCCAGCAATTTGAGGCAAAAAGACCTTAAACTGGCTACATTACATCTCCTGTAAGAGATGCAGACAGGGATCAGTCTTAGGCCATTGTGAAAAGCTCAGTGCTAACTTTATCCTTCTCTCCTAGGGAATAGCATATGACTCATTGCAAAGATGGTTTCTTTCTGGGGGGGAGGATGTTATGATGGCATCTCATGTTTCATTGCCTGGTCAAAACACCCTTTGATAGGAAGGGGCTAATCAAGGTAAAGATTGTCCTGTCAGACTGGTGCGGAGCAGCCTCTGCTTGTGACGTACCACGTGTTTTCCTGAGTTTAGGAAGCAGTGAGTTTCACTGAATATGTGGAAGTTTGCCATAAGCAGGGGTAGTTAGTGGTCAGAACACAGGGAATTTTGTGTGTTATGTTGATGACAAACATGATTGGAAAAGCCACAGTCGGATGTTAGTTGGGTTCAGTAGGATGAGTAGGACTTTGCCTTCTTTGTTGTTTTAAAGCTAGTCAAGGAAAAGATTCAATCACATGGGGGATTTTTTTTTCAGAAGCACTTCAGGGGTGTAGGAGCATCAGCTGTTCTGGAAGCAGACAGAACTTGGCACTTCCTCGTAGAGCTTCATTCTGAAAAACAGTGATTTTATGGCATCCTCCATCCCATCTGAGAGGCCCATCGTGGTTCTTGAAGCGTCAAAGCCCCTAAGCCATGTGGCCATAGCAGAGGGGAAAATTGATTTACAAAGTTTCAGTATAAAAGTTTTTCAAGAGTTTGGATCTTCAAGTTCTGAGTTTCTGCCAGTAAACAGTGGGAGACAGGAGACAATGGCTTTGCTGATGAAAATGTGCCATTTTGAATAGGGAAGGAAATTTTATAACACTGAACATCTAAAAAGACCGGAGGAAATGGGGTGGTTGATGGGAACCTTCGGGTAGCAGTGGGTTTGTGAAGGTCATTGTTAGTGCATGCTGAGCAGTGGAGCAGATCAGATGCTTCCCTTTCTGTTCCGTTTGATAACTCTGTTTTTAACTTCAAATAATTCAAAATAAAAAAATAGTAACCCCATATGAAATTGAGTATGGAGTGCTGCATCCATCTCTGGAGCCCCAGCACAGGAAAGACATGGACTGCTGGAATGAGTCCAGAGGAGAGCCATGAAGATGCTCAGAGATGCATGAAGATGCACCTCTCCTGTTAAGACAGGCTGAAAGAGTTGGGGCTTTTGAGCCTGGAGAAGAGAAGGCTCCAGGGAGCCATTATAGCTCTTTCCAGTGCCTAAAAAAAAGAGAGAATTGGAGAGGGACTTCTTACAGGGGCGTGTTGGGATAGGACATGGGGGAATGGTTTCAAACTGACAGAGGGTAGATTCAGACTAGGTAATCACAGTAACTCTAAAATAACATTATATTGATGTAAAATTAATTTAAATTACAGTAAGAAGTAATTCATTACAGTAATTTGATAAGAAACATTACGTTAGGAAACAAATGCAATCAGCATTTCTAATACATTCTGGTTTAGACTTATTCACTTAGGAAAGCCTCATTCTTCTTTCTCTTTCAGGAATAATAATATATTTATGTATTTGGTAAGTATCTTTCAGCAGGAAGAAGGGGAAAAGAGAATTCTCTGGGAGACAGTATTGCTGTTCCTCTCTTTTCAGGAGATATTTTGGGTGTGTATTAATCTATATCCATCTAGATGTCTGGCTGCACTCCTGTTCCCCTGTCCCTCTGAATTTCTTCACCACTCCTGTGTTTCAAAGAGTGCGGAAAGGCAAACAAAAGAGTGCGAATGAAGTGGGCCTCTCCTAAATTCCATCCTGAATTGTAGCAGATGAGGTCTAGGAGTCATAGCACCTGTTATTTATGTGGGGAAGAGCAGCTGGGAAGGCCTGGAAAGCATGTTTTCTCTGGGGCTAGTGCAGGTCCAGAAATTCCCTCTGCTCCCTCTTGATACACAATTGATTCTTACAAGTTGTGAAGCCTAAGCTGGGTTGTTGATTTTTAAAACCAGGAACTTTGAAACAGAAACTTCTGCTTTTACAGGAGGAAGCTCTGTTTTTGTAGAGCTAGGGGGGTGTGGCTGCTCGGGATGGGTGCGTTTCTCTCTCAGCATTTTGTCTGTTATGGTAGTGTCTGTCTAACTTCAGGCTGATTGAGCAAGATTTAGTGTGAAAATAGCCCTTTGAAAGTAGTTCTGTAAAAATTAAAGAGTCAGCTGGGAACTGTGTGTTTGCTGAAGACGGCCAATTTCTAAAATTGTTTAGAAAAGTGTTTTCTGGGAAAAAAAAAAAAAAAAAAGAAGAATTTGGTTCTGAGGTTGCGATTTGAGAGCTATGGCACATGTATGGGACTGCATGCCATTTTACTGTTGCCCTAAAAGTTAGTGAGAGAAATCGTAGCTGCAGTGTTAGAGCTCACTTAATATTCCTTAGCAATCTGGAGTATTGTAACATTACTGGCATTTGCCCTAAAGGTTCTGTTTTAGCTACACCTCTGAAGAAATCTATTTGTCCAGCATGTGAAATATTATGCAGTAGTAAGGAGAAATATGCCATCAGTGTTTCCTGACTGATCATCTGTTCTCAGCTTCACTTGCTCTTTGCTGAGTTGCCTGAAGCAAGATATACTTAGCCTGAATTAACTGAAGCAGACTTTGAAGTCTTGAGAATTTCCATGACCATTTTGAAAGGTTTTGTAAGCTATTGAAAAATATTTGGAAAAAAAGCTTGACACTTGTTCTGTAATTAAACATACACTTGTCAGTCTCTGTGCCTGGCAGCTCCCTGTGTGTAATCACTTTAGAATTCATTAATCTACCCTTGTTTTAGAAGGCGATGGAGGGTAATAAAAAAAAAATCGGAAAGACCTGGACAGCCTAAGTGAGGTGGAATTCTGTACCTTGCTTAAGAGACAGCATGCAACTTCTTGGTGTTGGCTTACCAAAGCAAATGGGGCGGCAAGCGAAATCATGTGTCCTACAGTTGCCTCACACCAGGAGAGACGTGGTTGGCATGGACACGTGTGGTTAATCCTGCTTAGCCCAGTGGGAGCTGCAGAGGAGCTTGCAGACCTGTGGTGGCCTTGCTGGTAGCCTCCTGGCCAGTGCTGCACTTGCTCTGTATGAAGGCTTCCAGGACTTTGCTGAGTACCACTAACAAGCCAGGGGCAAAGGAGTGATGTGTTTGTTTTCCCCTCTTTGGTTGCCGTGGCCATGGCTAGAAAATGCAGGGATTTCTGAACTCTTCTCTCTGAAGTGGTCTCTGCACTGCTTGACGTGAGCTGCACTCTGATCCCCTCCACCATCGTCCATCATATGCTCCCTCTGGTCTCTGCATGCAGGAAGCAAACAAATGTATTTTCCCTTCCCAGCACATCCTTTCTCTTTTCCCCTAGTGATCAGTATACCACTTAGGCTGAGAGTCTGTCTCCCTGTGCTCTTTGGGAATGGAGGGATGAGAGTTCCATTGTGTTCCCAGCCCTGACGAGTTTGCAGGGGCTCACAAGAGGCTCTGCCTTTCCAGAAGAGACTGATCTTGAAACATTGGAATTATTGATGAGTCGATGTTTGTTTGAATTAAATAAAGCACAGTTAAAGCCAAAATTCTGAAGGAAATCCAATAAGGGGAAAAAAACGACCTAGGCCTGTGGGGTGAAGAGATGAGGGGGTGTCTGTCTGTACTTAACATCCAATACTGCAGTTCTCCACTCTCAGGCTCTTCCGTAGAACCACAGAAAGAGTGAACAGAATATTAGTCATGAATTAGTTATGAACACATTACTATTTAGAATGCCTGCACCTGTCCCTTTCTGGGATTCAGTACTGAAGCTTAAATCAGACTCTTTACGGATACATAAATTTAAAAAAAATTCCAGGTACTTTTCAGCTGAGGGACCGCAGGGGTTTTGTTGGAGTTTCTTTTCAGCAGCAGCTTTAGAGCTTTACCCAGAGCATTCAGCCAGCAGGTTCTGCATGGTGGCCTAAAGTCTGGCCTAGAAAAAAAATATTGCCTTCCTTTGGTCTTTGCTGGATGTTTTTCTGTAAGAATGGGAATTTACTTTATTATTTGCTCTCTAATGGAGAGCCTGGCACTGGTGTGAAAGGGAATTTCTGTTTTTCTACCAAGACCATACCATGTAAGAAGGGATGCCAAATAGCTTTTAGCCTTGAAGATGGAACATGTTTGCTTTGAATCTGGGAGTAGACTAATTGCACATAGAGCTTGTGGGCAATTTGTAGGATCTATTGATCAGTTGACTGAATTATTTATGAGTACCTGCTGCATGTGTTTTCATTGCTGCCTAATGGAAGCATTAGAAGACTCATGTTAATCATCTTGAAAGCATGTTTGCCCTGTCATACCCAAACACAAGATTAAAAGGTTTTCTGCAAAGAATCTCTGCACACTGGGGAAGAGAGATGGGATCTCAAGCTCTAATCTAGTTACAATTTATATGTTGAAACGTTCATGGTTTCTGCAGTGACATTTACCTGTGGCATCTTCATTTAAAGATGGACCTCTGCCTTCCTGTGTATTTGTGCTGCCATTTTTTATTTCACAAACAGTGAAACTTGTTTCCCCTTCCCTTTACTCTTTTATGCCACCACTTTGCATCTGTGCAGTCCTTGGGTCTGTCTTCCTTTGCCTGATTTGCATGGCTTCCCACACCAACATCAGAATAGATGTTTGTCTCTTCCCTGGTCCGATCCAGTGCCCTTCTTCCAGCAGCAATTAGTAGCCCTTCAGTTCCCTGGGCTTCAGTGCAAAATACTTCCTAGTTCCTGTTTAATAGTTTTGTATCATTCCTGTGGTTCTGAAGATATTCTGGAAATAATTCAGCCAAATCCCCTCCTTGAGATTAGAGATAGCTCATTCCATTGTGGTTGCCCTCACAACCACAGGCAGGTTGCACGGACAGGTGAGATGTATGACCTGCAGGAGAGCTTTACACTCCCTCTAGAGTAGAGGGGAGGCAGGCTGTCATATATTTGTAGCACCACTTCAGATGTCTCAAGTTTGGACAAATGACATCCTTAATATTGTGCCAAAGTCACCAGCTATGTAGCATTTTCAATCTCTTGATATAAAGAGTAGATTTATTGCATGTGTATCTAAGTTTTACGCATTCTAATAGAAACAGATGAGAGACTTGTTCAGAATCACAGTAATAAAATTGTCCAACATATTTCCTCTTTTTGTCTTCTGTCTGCAGGTCCAGCAAGAGCAAAGGAGCCACACCACAGAACCTGTGATAGATGACTATAAAAAGATGGGGACTCTCTTTGGTGAATTAAACAAAAGCCTTATCAGAATAGGCTTCACGAGGATGTACTTTGGAGAACGGATAGTAGAACCCGTAATAATTATATTCTTCTGGGTTATGCTCTGGTTTCTTGGCCTACAAGCTCTTGGACTGGTGGCTGTTCTGTGCCTTGTCATTATTTATGTACAACAGTAAAATTTTATAGATACTATTTGGATTACATATTTCAACACTGTCACTATGTCAGTGGATTTGTGTGTTTAAGTAAATGGGTGGTGTATCAAAAGCTGCAATGCTTCAAATGGCTGAACTTCCGATGAGGGGGACTAAAATTATATATTTTACGCCAAATTGGCAGTGCCCTACTACATCTTTTAGGGGAAAAAAAAGAGATGTTTGTAATGTAATGGTGTGAAATGTACTGTTTTCTGCGCTCTTGGGGCCTTAACCAAAGGATTGGCTTTTCATTTTCCCCTCCCCTCTCCCCATGTTCTTGCTTTGTATAGTGAAAATTTCATGTCTGGTTCTAAGAGGACACTTGATGTGACTGTTCTGTTTCACTGCTGGGGGGTTCATGTGCTGTTTGTTCCCTGAACCTGCATAATTTCTTAGTGTTTTGCTGTTAAGCTAAATCTGCACAAGGGAGGTTTGGTAACAAACCTGCAATGACAAACATTTGTAAGAAGAATACAATTTCCAGACACAAAAGCAGCTTTGCTTAGTGTAGTTTATAGCAAGCTCTCCCCCAGGAAGCAAACTGTACCAGCGAAATGCTCTTACAGTAATGTTAGTGACTCCACACAAGACTTCAGCTGTTGTTTAGGAGAAATTGCGGTCCTGCACTGGCCAAGTGGTCTAATGTAGCTCTGCCTTGTTTTTTGGAAATGTACTCAGCTCCTGCTGCTATTTTTCTTTCTTTATTTTTTGTACTTGCTCTTTCCCCCAGCCCTCCTTCTTAAGATAAATATTTGGATAATTCATGGAGTTCGTAGGTAGTTCCAACTGCAGCGTTGGAGAGCTGCCCTTCCAGACAGCAGTGCCAGCGTTGTCTGCTTCCTCTGGGTGGTGTGAGAAGTGGCTGAACAACCAGACATCAGACCAGATCTCTCAATGCTTCCCACATCTGCTGCAGCATGGGCCCACACGAGCTAAAGCTTTGTGCGCCTCAGCAGACTGGACATGCAAGGCAAGAAGGGAGTTGGAACCAGGTAGTGTTTTTATTTAGTACTCTTAACTGGTTCCTTTCCATACTAGGCAACAAAAATGCCTGCCTTTAGGTAAATGTCATGGGCCACACAACCTAGAGAATAGGTTATATACATTCAAGAGTGGGTGCAAAATTCACTCAGCTCCCCAGTAGCCACCTCAGGGGTGTGTTGGGTATTTCCAAGTTCTCTTCTTCTTGCAAAGGGAAACGGGAAAATGAGACAGAATCTTTACTACTTCTGCTTTACTACTAAATAGCCTACCATTTTAATATTTGCTATACATTACTTTTAGTAAGAAACTTAATTGAAAAATTGGCTTCACCTGTGGTAGAGTGAAATTATGTATTTGCATAAAGAAATGTAATAGGAGATGTGAATTTTACAGAACATTACTTAACCTTTTGCAGTAACTTTTTTCCTAAATGTTTTTATAACAATAAATTAGTTGAAAATGTTGTCTTATTCAAAAACTTTTGAAGTTAAGGTATGTTCCTCTATCGTCCCAGTCCTGCAACTGGATTCTCAAGGCCAGCTTTATGCATGGATCGTGTTGTCTGCTAGGCTCTATTTCCAGGACTCCTGCCCCCAGTCCTTATGGACTTTCCTGTTAGGAAAATAATTAGGGCAGTGAATAATGAAAGCCCAGCTCCTTCAAGTCTTTTGGTACTGAAATGCCATCTGTAGACATGTCTCTGTGCTTTTCTAATGAACAAGTAGTTTCCTTCTGAGGAGGCAGGTCACTTCTCTGGATCTTTGGGTGACCCTGACTGTGGATTCAAGAGGCTCTGCTGACCCAGCAGGACTGCAGGGCACTGGGACTGAGGCCCAGCTGTGTAGTTAGATGGCAACCTATGTTGATTGGTACCTGGTTAAATAGTTATGCTGGTGGCAGGGAAACATTGGACAGCAAAAGGTGTTTCTGGATATGGGGGGTTGTTTTGTTCACAGCCTGAAGTCCCAAAGCAAAGAGCAAGTACAGGCTGAACTCAAGCAGCAGCTCTATACTCAAAAGTGCCTAGGGGAAAGCTTTGAGTTTGTCTCAAGTCCCCTAGAAGGACAACATCTGTTTACATCTTTGCCTATTTGTATAGATAGAATAATGGGGTTATGTGTATTCTTCTCCTGTATAAGGGCTGTATTACAAAAGCATCCTGTTGTTAAAAGTAAAAAAAAATTCCTTTCTTCCCACAATCCAGTTACTGTACAAAGGATCTCATCTAATTCCTTTCATCCCACAGGAAAAAGTGTGTCTGTGATATCCTTGTTGCAGTAGTTCTCTTGTGTAAAGGCACTGTGCTGTGAGATGGCATGTGGTATTTCCTTCAGGTCGTGATTTTGCTCTGTCCATAAGGAAGGGGAACAGTGGATCACAGGTGTGACCAGGAACTGCAGTGAGGACATTGTTTATATGCATGTGACTTTTCAGTGTGAGCAGAACTGTGACTGTTGCACTCATGAATTCAGTTCAGTTGTTTGTTCAATATTCATGTTTGTGTACACGTACTACAGGGAAAGGTAGCTTTGGGGTTGAGATTGTGTTTAGTGAATGCCTTAGGTGGTTTCTCTTAAGGGTAGCTTTCCATGTCTTGTCCTTTACAGAAGTTTTTAATTTTTAAAACCCTGAAAAAATAGTGCTAGTGGTGTTAGGTTGGCTGAAAATGGAAAAAGAAAAGTGATGTGTTGCATGGACGATCTCCCTCTCCTGCTTGGTTTCCTACATTCCCTTGTATATAAGAATTTGTACTGAAGCATCTGTCCTAGTTTTGTGCTATTACTGTACTATCTCCCTCTCACTGCCAGGGAAGGCAGCAGGGGCTAAGGAAAAAGAGGAACTGGGATAGAATCAGACATAAAGAATGGGAAGTGGAATGCTGTGAAAAGATGCGTATATGTGTCCAAAGAAATCTGATCATAAATGTGTGTCAAAAGTGATGGGGAAGTGGGTGAACAGCCCTTGCTTGTGTTCTTCATTCCATCCAGACAAAGTTACAAGGGAGAGGAAGCACCAAGTGTTCTAAGGATGTCCTTAGCTAAAAAAGGAGAAGGGTAATTTTTAGAAAGAAAAAAAAATACCATTTCACTGTTGTCTACATAGTAAAAATTGATAATGTTATTTATGTCTGTTACATATTTATGTCTGTTATTGTTATTATTATTGATAGAACTGAAAGCACCTTTATGCATCTGTGTGTAGGACTGTATGAAAGAATTATGTCCCTTAAATCTGTGTTAAACAACAAATTATATAATTCTTGTTGGTCAGTGTGACATCACAAGCATTTTACGTAATCTCCATTTTTTAAGGGATGGACTCTTCAGTACTGTTTCACACCTGCCAAATGCATAAATGTTTGAAACCGTGTGTACAGAGAAGCTCTGCAGGAGAATCTTGGAGAACCCTGTTTGCACTGAAACATCACATCAAAACTGTCCATATGAAAAGGAAAAGTTGTATTTCTTAAAAATTCTGTGTTGAATGAATCCCATGGAAAGCACTTTGTTACTCTTTATAATAAAAAGTATTGCCATCAATGAGATCTGTGAATTCTTTGTGGTGCTTTGTTCAAAGTTACTTGGATCCTTTCAAAATATCGTGGTAGGCCCAGATGAAATGGGGCAGTGTTCAGATATCCATTGAAATCAGGTAACTTGCAGCTGGTGGAGAAAAAACTGCAATACAAAAAACTGCAATACAATACCTGAATAAACTGCATCAGGTCTCTGTGGTTGTATGCAGCAAGTTATGGTAAACTAAAAGAAAATAAATAGTAGAGCTAGATGTTAATAAATAATGGCAACGTTATGGTGTAAAGTAGCTTTTATTTCACAGCAAATCTATTTTGCACCCAGAGCAACCTCTGAAGCGAACCAGATGTAGTCAGGGGTGTGAAAAGTCCTTTGAAGTGACAATTGCTGTGCCACAGAAGGGTTTGGGTGGTTTTTTTTAGATACTCATAGAACATTATGTGGTTCAAAACAAATCTACTTCAAACAGTTGTTTTGGTTTGCTTCTGCAGGTCAGAAAGGTGTTCATTCTGCCACATCCAGCAGACATGTAAATGTACCTGTGTTGTTCAGGATGCCTAGTGAGTTAAGCAGTTTTTTTAAAGCAGCAAAGTTGAGTTTTGGTCCTTTAAACTCTTATTGGTGAATATGCACAGAAGAAGTAAGGCTCATTCCTGAATGAATTCATACCTTCAGGTTTTATTTCAGTTAAAGTATTTTATAGGGTGTGTGCAAATTCAAAACTACCTGGCCTTGACTCTGATTCTTTCCATCCTGGGCTTTGCTCTAGGTTTTGGGAACTTCTTAACCTCTCCCCTCTGCCAGAACTGATGACTTTATCTGCTTTGTCCATTCCTCCTTTCACTTTGGCATTGCCTCTCTAGGGGTGTTCACTTTCAACAGTCTTTCTCTGTGCCAAGGGTTCAAACTTTTCCATCGTTCAGTCTTCTTTAAAGCTACCTAGACAGAAAATCTATTTTCAGATTGGTGTTTTGTTTGTTCTACTATGTGCCTGCTTAACAGCAGAGGGGAGGAAATTGGAGAGAGGATTTTTAAAAAGATGCATATGCTGGTCAGTCGCTTCTGTTCTACAGTCCTTATCTGCTGGTTTAGAAGATTGTTACCAAACTGGTCTGCAGTCACCAAAGAGAGCATTGCAGTGGGTAGGGTAAGGAGCTGTAGGGAAAGTTGGCACCAGGATTTTGAGAGTAGATGGGTCAAGCAGCATGTAGCTGTTGTTTCAAATTTAAACAGACAGGTGGACTTGTAACTTCCCTTCTGCCACTGCCTTGGTTGCTTCTGAGAATGTCTCCAAATCCATATAAAACCATCAGTATTCCTTCTGCACTCACTCTGAAAAAAACTGAGCTTTCATCAGCTCTGTTTTACGCAGAGGAACCAAAGGGGATGAGAATGGGAAAGGGGAATTGAACTAATAATAGTTTTAACTTGCATGAAAGCTTCTGGTCTTTTCAAATTCCAGACTTGAACTATCCAGATAATATTTGTGTCTTGTGTGCAGCCTCCACCCCAGCCTATATATGTATTTTCTAATCAGTACAGAAGTGAAGCTGCTGTGACAATACATGCTTTTTCCCACTTTATTGAGAACAACACACCCCCTTTTCCCTCTCAAGTGGCAGGAGGAGTGTGACTGAATAAAGCCCTTCTGGTGACAGGAGCTGCTCTTGCTGCAGCCTCAGGGGAACCATCTCTTTCCCAGGCTAGACCACCATGCAGGCTACCAGTACTGTTGAAATACCTGGAATCCAAGCAGCATGGATGGGGAAGGACTCCTATACCACAGTCCAAGGGATTTGATCAGGCAGTGTTTGAGACAGAGCTGTTACAGCGTGCAGTGTCTAGATTTCATCTTCATTTAATGAAATTTAATTAAGCCTCATTCTTTCTTGGCTTGTCCTGGTGCATCACCTTGTGTTGGGAATGAATGTTGATTGTGGCAAATGGTTCTGCTTCTGGAACCCATCTGTGTGTGTCTGGGCATCTTTCAGTTGCACCATTTACTCTTAATGCATTGTAAAACATTACAAGGGAAAAGGGCTTATCTTCCAGTCCTCATTTGGATGAGAGTTTAATTAATATATGTGAGAAGGGAGCCTAGTTAGTCTCTGGCACACTGCTGAGGGCTTCCTTTCAGAGGAAAAAAATGCTAACTGATGTATGGGTGTTGAATGTACAAGATACATGGATTTGCATACTGTCCAGAATGGGTGGTGGAAAGTGACCATTCTTCTGGCCTAGTTCACAAATTAATTGTCTGGTTTTTAAGGTAGCAGTCTCTCTTAGGCTAGCTGGAACATACTTCTCAGGCACACAAAGTCCACAGCAAGGAAATGAATTATTAATTAAGGAAAATTCTTTGTCAGCCAAAATCCTCATGTGTAACAGGAAGTTTCTTCTTGACTTGAATAAAATTTGAGTCAGTGCTTTGGCTTATTAAGTCTTTATGTTGAATATTTTGCCTGTTTATTGTTTTAAACCATTCTTTCATTCATGTCCTTTCTAAAAGCTGGTAATATCAGTCCAAAATTCTTGAAAGCCACTCCTCTGCCAATAGCTGTTCTCAGTGGGGCTGAAGGTAGCCTGTGAATGTGGAATGGCAGGTCACAGGGAGAGACTGATGTGTCTTTAATGCTGCTTGGCTGGTGTTACAAAGCCTTCAAGCATGTTTTTGGCATTTCCTTTGCTGTCACTTTCTGTATTTATGCACCTTGTTAGGTGCTGAATACGAGTTCACCTTAGCCAAGTACCTGATTTCCTCAGGCATTTCTCTGAGCTTGTTCTGTGCTGCTGAACAGACTCTGCCCATCTCCACACAGCTGGACACCCACATAACTCTCCTTTGCTTCCTCCTAAGAGTGCAAATACTGCCTGGCATCCCATGGTCATCATCCTAATAAGATCAGGAAAAGCGTGACAGTGCAGTTTTACTGAGGGAACAAAAATTTCTATGCCTTTCTCAATCTCCCTGTTGCAGAAAGGGAAAAAAATAACAGTCTCGAGTCTGCTTTTGATGGTTTGTAGATAAGAGAACTAAAGGCATGCAAGTGTTTGAATTTTTTTTTTTTCATTTTGCTTCCTAGTTTCTTCATTCCATCTGTGATTAGAGAGATAAGACAGTATTTGGCTGAGCTCTGTTAGCAATAGAGTTTAACTTGGCTCTTGGTTAACAAATTCTTATCCCAGGGTATTATTTAACATGTACATACAAATTGCCGTTTTACCTTTCCTTCAGAATTTTTTTTTTCTTGTCCTTAGCTTTTTTTGCTTTTTTTGCAAAAAAGAAAGAAAACCAAGCATGCTTTGAGGGGGCCTCTATTGCCTGTGTTGGATATACCCCAGTGGTGGTGGCATAGTTGGGCAATTTAGTGTTTTTACCCTCGTTGGAAAGACCTGCCTGTCTTGTCAGCTGGGCTTTACCAGCTGAAGGGGAGGGGGTTTAAAGTATTGTTAAGGCTTAAGTTAAATTGAATCTACTTGTGCACTGGTAGCTTTGCTCCAGTTTCCTGGGAGACTAGGCCGTAAGTTGTAATGACAATGTTTTGCAAAGAACTTTAGAAACTGAGCTAAAGATACTATAAACAGAATTGAGGTTTTAATGAGTAACTGTTCTGCCATTAATGCTCTGTTCTTCCTTTGCTACTAAAAAAAAATCCCTTCACTGCATTCTAGTGTCCTCCACTTAAGTTCTGAGACTGGTAGCACAGATCCTGTTTGATGTTACCCTTCTCCCACCTTTTCTGAAAGTTTCTGTCTTGATTGCCACCTTTCTTTTTCCCCTCCAAATTCCTGTGTGATACAGACACTAAAGGAGTGGAAATAAGAAGTTTAGCTGTTCCCACATCGAAGGCACTTGCTTCCTGTGTCGAAGTAGGGCAGACTGATATTTCCTCCCTAAGTGCTTCAGATTTCTTCTGGGGAAACTCAGAACCTATTTAATTCAGAATCAGCTCTGCTCCTGTATCACATGTGTTGTTTCTTTTTACTTGTTTTGATGAGTAGCATTTAAAAGCAGGTTTGTGACTGATTTTACTGGGACCTGCTGCTGAAAACTCCCTTTGAATCTTCACAGTGATTTTGCAGAGAGGCAGGGTCAGGATGAATTCTTAAAGAAGAATAAGAGGACAAGAGCAATTAGAGCAGGACAAGAGAGTTGTGCCAGGATATAGGAGATGGTGCCTTCCATTCCAACTTGAATTTGGCCATGGGGACTTTTTCAGAAAGCGAAAAGCTGCAAAATCACTGTGAAGATTCAAAGGGAGTTTTCAACCTTCAGTAACCTCCCCTGTAACACAAAGTCATGAAGAAGTGTGCCAGAAATAAGATGTTTAACTTTCATGGGATCTGATAAGATGCAAAGATTTTTTTTTGAGTTTCCCATAAAACACGGAAGTAGTTGAATCTTTCATTCCCTTGATTTTCAGCACTGTTAATGATTTATTTCCTACGTGCATGGCGTTTGGGTTTTTTCCATGTTTGCAGCCAATGAATGTAAGAGTTAATCTTCTGAGCTCTGACATTCTCCATCTTGACATTTTTGCGCTATGTTTTTATTCAATCCATCGTCATTCATAACTACCTGAAAGCTTGTTAAATGCTGCTGTTGGCAGGGGGTTTCTAGCCCTGCCCAGAAAAATGTCCTGTGCCAGCCTGGGGCCCAAGCTGTGTTTCCAGCAAGGCTCATGCCATGGCGGGTTTGAAGCAAACCTGCATCCTGGCCTTTTGGCACCCCGGGAAGAAATCCATCAGGACTGTTTCGTGACAGCGCTGAAGGATAATGTCTTTTGTGACAGAAGTCACCTGCACTCCAGTGTCCTTCAACAGGGCAGGCATGTGCTGCTCCTCCTTGCATGGGCAAGGATAATTCTGGCTCTTTCTGGGATTGTAAGGCATTTGCCCAGATTTCTGACTGATGGTTTAGATGGAATCATAGATGGAATCCTTTGCCAAGTGCATAGTTGCATGAACTAAAATAGAACAGGCTCTGAGCTTTAAAAGCCAACTTAGGGGTAGGTTTCTGATTTTCTCCCTTGGGGCTTTTTATAAGGAATACGTAGAATAGTTTATTTCTCAATTAAAGAAGTGACATTTGAACTAAGACATTTACATTACAAATTTACTAATTTGTAAAACGAAAACACAGTTTTTAAATAACACTTCCCATTTCACCTCCCAGGACATCCTGGGGTTTCCATATGTCCTAGCAGTTGCCTGAAGAGCTGTGCCACAGCCTCTTTCCTTGTGGTGGCTGTGTTTCAGCAGATATCATGTGATGTCAGCTGAATGTGTGTGGGCGTCCTCTGTGTGTTGCTGAATCAACACTCTTTACTTGCTGAACTCAAAAGCACTTTATCTTGAGGAAAAGAAATGGAGTTTACTGCATGAAAAATTTATACAGGCACAAGGGTCCATGCCATCATTACTGTAAAAAAGCACTGAAGCATTCCATGGAAAAATTTCATAGTTAATAGTGCCTTACATTGGGATGATTATCTTTGTTCATCTCTTCCTGCTTCAATGACTTTACTAACAGCAGAAATTTGCAAAACCATTCTAGCATTGCAGTTCACAGATATGTAATATCTGTTACCTTCCTGGTTGGACAATGAGCTGTCACAGAAAAAAATTATTAAAAATCGGGTTTGTTCCCTTCAGGAGTGTCCTCTTCATAATCCTCTGCTAATAATATACACATGCATGGAAACTACTGTATTATTTAGAATGTTGATGCTACAAAACCCAGTTTGAAACGTCTTCACATACTCTACACAGCATCTTAATTTATGTAGAATCTCACATCTTGAAATGTAGGCCTTTCATCTTAAGATCTGTGCAGGGTCCTTTTTCCTTGAGCTGTGCCTGGCAGCTCCTTGGCTCCCATTCTGGTCCCCAACCCCATGGGGTTTGGGGTTCTGCAGTTCTCTCTTCATCAAGTCACATAATAGGCTGGTCTGGAAAAGTTTCTCTCAGACACAAAGCTAAAATTCACAGGAAGATCGGAAGGAGCTATCAAATTCCTTTAAGAGGGCACTTTTCAGCACTGAAAGGCACCAGCATCAGAAAGCCAATAGGTATTTAGGTGCCCTTTTACAACACAATCAGTTGTAGACAACTGCCTAGGACTGGACTGACTACTCAGTTTGGGACAGCCTGAAGAGCAGTTGGTTGTTTAATTAAATTGAGCTTTTATTTGGTTTGTATTTGGTCACTCAAGAGATCTCCAGCTCTTCCCAGCAATGTACAGCTTGGACATGTGTGAGCCAACCTTTAAATGTGTCCTGGTGCTGAGAGATCCTTGTAGCAGTATTTTATAGTGCCCTCTCTGCATCAGTGCAATCATTATTTTATCCAAAGATTACCTACTGCAAAACTCTTTTTGAGTACTTTTGGAATCTTAACATGCTAAAGCACGTTTCTGCTTTGGCATGTTATTTCTGTTCTTCAGAGGGGCTTCCTGCTTGTTTGTGGTTAAGGGCAAAGCAGGAACCAAGCTCTGCAGTAGCATTAACTTGTGCAAGATGGAAAAAAAAGAATATAAATTATTTATGTGCCTCACGGTGTACTTTTGAGCTGATCTTCAGCAAGCTCAGCTTCTTTTAAGCCTTTGATACGTTCATGGGTGAGCCTTCTCCTTTAAAAAATTAAATAAAAATATCTTTAAGCCTTTTCCTGTATTTCACTTTTCCAGGAAGTTTAGCACATTTGTAGCTTTTGCTTGCATTTCCTATTTTGCCTTTTGAACAGTGAAATTGTTGAATGGAGCACCTGAAGCCCAGACTCCTTAGAGTTAGCAGGAAACTGCTGTGCTTCTCTAAATTTGCTTGCTTGAGGCTGCCTCTTTCCATACCAGAAAACTTACCCTTCTGCACAAAACTACATAAAATAAAAGGTGAATTTATTTCTTGGAGCCATAATACTTTTGATAACTGATTTCAGAGCCAGGACAACTGCAGCAGACCTTGCAAACTTGTAAATCGGTAAGGTGTTTATACAGTACAGGAAGAAAAAGTGTAATAAAACTTCAACTGAGACAAGATAAATGAAGAAAAGCTGTCAGACTGGAAGAGGTTTTACAGGAGAACTCTTCACAGTGGGGTCTGTACACCTACCTTGTTTATACTTGTAGTAGTGATGGCAGCACATGAATTAGGGATGCAATAAACTTACAGAAGCAGTAGGAAGGATTATGCACAATGCCTCAACATCAAGGCCTGGAGTTATAAAAAAAGGGAGAAGTAAATTTCATAATATGATGTGCGAGAACATGTAGTTCTGAATTCATGAAAAGGCACTCCAAGAGCTCATCTCTTGAAAGTGAAAGAGAATAGCTGGAGCTTTAGCTGCACTCTGGATGAACAGGAGCCAAGAATAAGATGTGGCTGTCAGAAAAAAAATAATCCTAAGGTGGTTTGGACATTGTATTTTTACTAGACATGTAACAAGTCATAGCATTGCACTGGGTTGTGGTTTTTTTGTTTGTTTGTTTTTTAACATTTTTTAATGTAATGTACAGAAATTTTCAAACATTTCCTTGAAAATCGTAAAGGAAGGTGGATCTTGTTTGTATTATAAAATGAAGTCATGGGGCAAAGCATAAGTGAAAGGGTGATGCTGGCTGCAGGGTAATTAGGTAAAAACTTAGTAACTTTAGTCCAGCTATTGGGCAAAACCCTTATTTGAGTAAGACTCTGAAGGATTTGCATCAGTGACAACAAGAGCTGGAAACAGCTTTCAGGATAAAGCTCAGTTGTTTCCAAAAGAGATGCTGTGGAAGGCCAGATTCTGGCTCTGAAGCAAATTTCTTCCAGTTCTCTGGTACAGCTACAAGTAAAAGCTGAGCTATTTCACTCCCCCTCTTCCAGAAATGTCACTGCAAGGGACCTCTTTTAAGTCCTCTGCAGAGATTGCTGTTTTGCTCATTTCCTGTTTTGATTGTGAGCAGGTTGCAGAACTGTGTAGGGCTCACAGAGATGACCTAATCTTGTCTTTGCTCCCACTGTGTCTGGTTTAACTGGAAGATTCACGTCCAAGATAACACAGTTTATATTTGCTTCATGCTGTACTCTGTTTCCAAGTGCCTGATTTCTCCAGGTTGGAGGCAGAAGTGATATTATCTCCTGTTGAGCAACCCAGCTGATACTGTCTGTGCTAGGCCATTGCAGTGGAAGAAAAAAGGAGTTAACTGATACGGTTCTTCAGTTATTGCCAAATTCTGTTCACTCACATTTGGTTTGCTCAATAAACTGTACATTGTAGCAATGTACCCCCCAGCACCCCGGGCTGGATGTTCACTTACTTGTGACCACAAAAGCTGATAATCTCGTGGCCACTGATGTGAGCAACACTTCCCTTTCCAGCCTAACAGAAATCACTCAGCGGTCACGGTGCTTCCTGCCCTTCCACGGGCAGCTCAGCAGCACACGGATGCCAGGGCAGGCACAGCCTCCCACAGGAGCCATGGTACGAGGGAAGCCTTTTCAGCTCTGGCTCGTGACTCTGAGCTGACCAAGCCAGCAGGAAAACCACAACTGCCATCACCTCGGGGCTTCTGCAGTTGGACAAGATGACTCAAACGCGGCCAGCAGAGCTCTAATCTGCAAAGCAACCATCACAGGCGGCATTGCTTCATGGACTCCTTCATCCAGTGAGCCAAAATATACAGGCTTACGGAAACAGGGAGCCTGAATTCAGCTGCAAATTCAGCCCAAAGATGACAACTCTGGTTAAATTCTTCATATAACTTGGATGAATTTCTCCTTTCCTCTGTTGAAGGTGACTATCTCCGCTTTTGTAAAGGTGAAAGGAAGAAGGGCATAAATAAAACAGGTGGTTTAAGGGAACATCAAAGCTAATGTGAGACCAGCAAGTTTATGCTGCTTCAACCTGCCCATAGTAGTTTTCCCTTACTATGACGTGCTCTTCAGAGTGCAGAGTTCCCTGGAAAACAGTAGTGCAGACCTGGACTCCAAGCCTGCTTGGTACGTGTGGTTATAACACATATGCTCTCTTTAAAAACATATACATACCTTCTTTGAGGCTGAAGGAAACACACTGAAAATATGTAATTTAAGAAATTTACGTCCCAGTAACTTATCTGATACATTATCAGATGTCAACACAGGATCAGTGATCTCCCACGGGGCAGAGTTTACTACCACAAAGGCAGTGTATTATTTGTTTTCCATTAGTACCTGAAAACTTCTATGCATCTGATGCCACAAAATCTTGTTGTAATAAATTACAAAACGCAGAGGGTTGAAAACAGTAACTTTTTGAGGGAAATATGGTGGGGTTTTTTGGGAGATGAGACTTGTCTGAGATCAGGGGCATCTGTGGGAGAGCTCAGAACCAAGCATGGCCCTGCAGAGGTCCAGTCTCATACTTCCCCATGTTGGTTTCCCCCTCACACTTTTACCAGAGGTCCACTTTTCAGGCAGTCATTTCAGAATCTGGGAAAATATTGGTGGCCGGTCTGAACTCAGATCAGTAACAAATTATTGGTCTCAGTTCCAGTAAGAAAAACACATTTTTCAAGTGGTGTGTATTTTCCCTGACAATTCCACCAGAAAATTCCCACTCGGCTGCTGATCCTCCTGGGCACGCACAGCCTGAACTCTGCCCACCTGAGCAGCTGTCAGCAGGATGCCAGGAAGGTGGTCCCAAGCATCCAACAGCACTTACATCCCATGATGCTGGCAGTTTCAGGCTGTCCAGTGGGAACACCTATAAATTACATTTAAGTGTTTTAGTGCACTAATGGACAAGTCATTATCTTTCACGTGGGAGCCTCATTCAAAGAAACATTTCTTGCTGAAAAAACCAAGCCTGAATTCCAAGATGCACTATTAGGTAAAGCTGTACACCCTTGAGTATCAGGCAGTGGGATGTGACTGAGATCAGTGAAGAAATGGTGCTGGCAAGTGTGACATGCAGTAAAAGTCTGCCACAACCAACTGAAGAAACAGGTGCTGTTTACTACCTGTTGGAATACAGCAGGGATTCATTTGTCACACCTCAGTGCACAGTTAAAAAGTCATCACAAATGTGGCTGCAGCACTGTGCACTGTGCTGCATTACCCTCTCAGGGCATCCTTCTCAGATGCTGCGATGGAAATAGCACAGAGAGCTTTCCAGGAGCTTGTGGGCTTAACCTAATTGGACCATTTGTTTATATAAAGGTAAAACTAATTGACACCATCTTCGTGATCACATCTGCCATCACTGCTGCCCCCCAGCGAATGCTACAAAAGACAACAGTGTGGCTGGCAGGATTTCTTTATCTCTTCAAAGTGAATCAGGCAGGACAAAAATCAAACACATCCTCATTGCATTTCTATGGCTCTTTTGAAATGAGATATGTTGCCAAGCCATTTATAAGAGAATACTTATTTCTTAGTGTTTGCTATTTACTAACTGGAAAAGGTGTTAAGACAAGTAATTCCTGTTCCATTGAAAAATCTTTATCTCATTTAAAATTGTCCATAGAAGTCCTAGGCATAAAGAACAGGATATTTGTCTCAGCCCAAATTCCATGAGCACAGGTTTTTTTAAGTGAAATACACTTTCTGGCAGGACTCTGTTGCCCAGTGACCTGTCTGTGTGGTACCCTGGTGCTGCAGGGAAAGATGACATGCACACAAGGATTCAAATATGCCACCACCACCTCATGAACACCACCTTCCCAACAGGGAACTGGAGCAGTGTATGGGAGTCCCTGAAGCACCACATTCCAGGAAATTGTCCAGCTGATGTCCTCACCCAACTGCTCTTGGTAACAGTTTAATAACCTTCTGGGATATTTTGGGGCCATCATGATATTTTTGGCCCTTGCCACGTGGTTTCTTTTCCCTGGAGTGGCACCACATGGTCCAGGGTGGGGGGAGGATGATGATGATAGAAAACATGGGGAAGACAGCTGCCAGGATTCAGATAATGCTCGGGCCCACCCTGAGCCCCCCCACTCCTCTGGCCATCAGAACAGCACTGGCATGGGGCTGTGTGGAGACTTGGGAACAAACAGCCTTTTGTCCCTGGACCCTCCCCAGGATCAGCCGGGGAGCCTCAGGGCTGAGCCCAAACACGCAGGGCTGGGACTCTGCTGCCAGCTTGGGAACAGCAGCACGGTCCCAGTTCCCATCCCCAAAGCAGAATCACAGAATATCCTGACTTGGAAGGAACATTCCAAGGATCATGGAGTCCAACTGTTAAGTGAATGGCCCATGCAGGGATCAAATCCACAACCTTGGCATTACCAGCACCAGGCTCTAACCAGCTATATCCTAGCACTGGGCTCTGCCTATGTTTCTCAGCTCAGCAACACAGGATGTGGGCTCCTGTGTTCCAAGCCCCAGATTTGACCAAATGAGCCATGTTTCAAGCCCCAAAACTGCACCACTTAATCATCATTTCTACATCCTCAAACCACAGGAATTAGCCTCAGTTTCTTGGCCTCTTAGTAGGGCAAAGGAGCCTAGTTCCAAGTCCCCAAAAAACACAAGACTTGATTTCTGTGTCCAAGCTCAACAATGCAAGACTAGGTCTCCAATTTGCAAACCCTAAAGCTGCCCAAATGAGCTCGTTTTCAAGCCCCAACAATGCAGGACTTCAGGACTGTTTTGTAAAAAGTAGAACATAGGACTTGATATCAGTTTTCAAAGCCTTAAACTGACCTGGATGAGCCTGGTTTCAAATTTGCAAAACACAGGACTTAATTTTGTTTTTCAAGCCCCCTCAAAAAGCAGGACTTTTTCTGAGCACTAAACCTAGCCAGTTTGGAAAAGCCTTACTAGTTGCCTGAAGGGCAGATGAAAGGAAAAGGTAAATTCAATGGAAACCTCATCTAAGCCAACTTCATCATTTTTAAGGGAGTGAAGAGAAGCAGGCAGTGTCCATCCTACTCCTGCTCTGCCACTGGGATTTCTGTTTTCTGCTTCCAGCACTGCCTTCAGCTTTGATGACCCCTATTTGACACAACTCCATTAGCAGCAAACTCCAGACCAACTTACACACTCTGGCTGTATCTTTTTATGTCCCTGACCCCAATCTGACATTTCTGAGCCAAATTCACCTGCTCCAGCATGGCTGGAAGCAAGGCAAGGAGGAGGATGGAGGATCTCCTGGTGTCCCCATACATGTGTAAAGGTTTCCACCAACCAGGCACTACCAGCAGGTCCCAGTGACAGCTGCAGTTTCCCTTATGGGCTGAATTGAGCTGCTTTGAGATCAGTGTCTTCTGCTGGAATGTGCTGCTCCTCAGAAGGGCCATTTGGGACCTGCTCACCTCTGTCAGGTGGGATACACACCTCTGTCTGTGGTAATTAGAGCCTCTGGCGGACTCTAAAAAGTCTAAATTTTATATAAGCCTAAGAGCCTCAAAGCCTGCTGAATTCACAGATTTTTGTCCCTGTAGCTACAGCCCAAGTCAGCCCAGCCAGAGAGCTTTTTCCCACTTAGTGTTGTGGTGGCATATCAATAGTTGTCACTTGTTATTGATGGATAAATAGGTGGCATTTTAGGGGACACTTGGTCTCCTCTATTTAATAGGTTTAAGCTGGAGGATCAGTTCTTTGTCAGGTTCTTTCTTTCTGTACCACCTGATGGCACACTTGCATTAGCACAGCACAGGTTGAAGGCAGCACAAGTCAACCAGCACATCCTGCCCGAAGTTGTTCCACTTAGTTTCTCCTGCATCACAAACATACCTGTCTGATTGATTAAAGGATCCAACACTGTAGTATTGAGTAAAAATAAGCAAGGCATACAAAATAACTACACCAAGAAAGCCCTGTATTTTGTTCCAGATAGTACCTGGATAATTCATTATTTTTTGATTTTTTTTCAGTAAGTTTGGTGACAAACTTGCCGTTGCCTTACTGAGACTTGCTTCCATGGATGACAAATTTTCCTTGCCCTCAATTTTCTCTATCAGAAGGTTTGAAGCAGATTTGTCAATGTCATGTATTTGTGAATGGAAATCATTTCTGTCCTCCCAGTAATATAATTATGACCCAGCAACATATCAAGGGAGCAATCTCCAGTGGGCTATATAAGAGTGTGGAGTCTTATCACAGAATAGTTTGGGTCACAAGGGCCCTTCAAGGTCATCTAAATTACCACATTTGCAACATACCATTGAACAGTTATCAATACATCAGGAAATGCTGCAGATGGTTACATATCACAGGTAGAAACAACTTGCTAGTCTGTTGGATTTTGTGATTTTGTGAAGAATGTATTAAAATATTTATTAGCTCTTTATATGCAGAATCTTAATGGGAGATGTAAACAAGCTGTATCTGAACTCCAACATCGAAGAGCAGGAGCCTCTCAAATAAGTGTTGTGGATATCACCAGAGAGGTTTTGAAGCACTTCCCATCCTGATTTCTTCCATTACCCACTGAATGGCATTAGCAGTGATAACTGCAGCTTCAGGAAAAATAGCTAAACAACGACAGCAGAAAAGCCCTACAGCCATTTTCTGAATTAAATCAAGTGGAAATTTAGTCCTTGAGTACTACTTCTGAAACTGGCTGAGCAGACTAAGAGCAAGCACCCTGGTGGCTGGGAGGATAACGAGGGCAGGAGAAAGACTTCCTCTGCTTTGCTCTGTGACCACCGTCTCCATGTCCTTAGAGCTAATGTTGGCATGAGAATAAACCCAACAGATTGCCAATTGAATCTACTCTAACAGACCCCTTTAAGCTGGTGAATTTTGAGGAAGGCCATTAGCATCTCTGTAGCAATGTTTCTCTTCTGGTTTTTTATCAGCAGCTTGTGTTTCTGCCATTATTTGTCTCAGCCACAACCTCTTGATCTCTGAAGGCTATTTTGTTATTGTTAATACGTCCTTCTCACCTCATTTATTTCTATACTTTCTGTTTATCCTGGTACTTGTGCTCTGTACATTCCTGTGCAAAGGGGATTTGGAGTCATTTTCAGGAATAAAGGAAATATCATTACACTCACTCGATGTAAACTACCCAAAATGAAAGGATGAAGCAAACAAGTAAGAAGCCTTTGCCATAATACATATGACAAATAATATGAGTCCAGATTTTTTTTTTCAAATTATCTCTAAGACCATTTACTACAGCTTTCATAAAGGAAGAGGAAACTTCTTTAATGAACTTTATTTGGGATAGGAATAGGAAGGACAGCATTACAAATTGTTCTAAATGCTTAGAAAAAAATATCTAAAACTTTGGAAAGCAGCAAAAGCAGCACATGGCTGTGATCTAAAAAAATCCAGGTGAATTCATCTTTGTCTACCATCCAAAACTTGTCCACAGAATTGAATTTGTGACATTTTCCCCATATAGTGACCAAGCTCTTCATGGTCCTTAGGTCTAGCCTCAAGTTCCCTTTCTCCCTTTCATAATTTCTTGCGCCAGTTTCACACTGGTTTTGGTGTATTTTGAGCAGCACTTGACCCCAGCACTGACAGGCACTTTATCAGTGTAACAAAGCATCTCTGTTCTCATGGGAAACAGAAGCAGTCATCTGTCAGAAAGCAGCCAAGACTTACTAAAGGTTGTCATGCAAAGTCAGAGACTGAGAAGAGAGAAACTGTCGGCTTCACCTTGATAAGCCCATGAGTGTGAAAGACATGTCACATGCAATTTCCATTACAGAGATCAGCAGGATTCCATGAGAAACAGGAATGAGTGGAAAGATCAGGCACACAGAAAATTATTCAGACCAGACACCTTGGGCCTGTTTTCCATAGAAATCAAGAGGATTCTCAACATTGTCTTGGAAGAGCTAGAGAAGATCATCCATTTCAAAGTACATCAAGATAGCAAGGTAACATTTTCCATTAACCTTCCTATATTTTTTTCCCTTCCAGCAAAAGAGATGATAAATCTTCTCACAGTAGGAAAGCAGTTTTAGTATCATCCAAAAATGCTTTAGTGCTTTTCCACTTAGAACCATCTTCCTGTTTCACATAAGAGCAGTGTACTACATCCTCCTTGCCTTTCCCTGACACTGGCAACTTGATCTGCAGGCATCTTCTCCCCTTTGTGCCAGGGCAGGGATATGGACTGGTGGAGTATCCCTAGTTAGTGAAAGCAGCTTTCAGAGGCAGAGAACCCCAGCTGTCCTTACAATGAGAGACCAGAAACAACTTCTTTGGCAGAAACTTAAATTCTGTAAGCTGCACGAGCTGCTCACAGTGAAGGAACTGTCATGCACTGTGCCATCGTGTGGGAAGATCCATCCAGGGGCTGACTGAAACTGGGCAATGGAGAGGACTGGCCATCAGCTGGACACTTACCACTCCTTTTTCTCTTTCTGAAGCACAGCAATGAATGATGATCTACAGTAAATACTTGCACTGCAGTAGCACACGTCACATCCTTGAATTTAGGGTTTATAGAAGAGAAGTCATCTCCCTGGAGTTGGATGTTTAGTGTCAGCCGGGACAGATGCAAGGAGCCACGAAACTCAGACATTGTTTGTGCTTGGTTTCCAGGCACCAACTTTGTTTTAAAGCTGATTGCAGTTAAGGAAGGAAACAAGCTTTTGTTATCCACATTCACCTTCTCACACAAAAAAGCTGGTAACAGCACAGCATGTTTGTACAAGTTATAAATACTGTTTCACTTAGGAAAAATAATGCCCTTTTGTAAACTGCAATTAGTTAAACTAGTAGTGTTATATGTTTATAAAGTCTTTCAGACCAACACTACCTCTGGACAAAGTGTTTGCTCATCAATACAGTGCTAAAATAGCATCACTGCAGAAGTTCAGCAGCCTAGTTTTAGGAACTCAAGTAACATACTGGTTACTTTTGCAAGACAAGTAGAAGAAAAGTCTTCTTGTATCGATCAGTATGAAAGGCAATTTAATTTAGTGCAACAGTAATACCTTTGCCTCCTAGAACTTAAGATATTGGAAATTAAGCTGAGTGTGCAGTATTTAGTTATTTGTACAATTTCACCCGGAAAGAGCGCAGTTCACATTTTTTTTACGTGTAATTCCTTTCTGTTCTGCTTTACTGCTTAGAAAAAGGAGGCTCACAAGGCTTCACTTTGGGAATAAAAATCTTACTCTAGTTCAGACTTCTTTTTGGCAACCAGTAGGTGGAATCAACGCTCCACCAAACCATATCGTTAGTGTCACTAAAGCAATCTCCACGAAAGGAGGAACACACAACCAAAGGTCTTTAAATTAAAAAAAAAAACCAAAAAAACCACAAAGTAAACCATTTTTCCTATCATCTACCTTCTCTAGAGAAGTAACAGCACAAGACACTAATTCAAACAGCCTTCTGCCCTCCAAAAATATGGATCTGTCCATCAGCATCACCTCGCAGTCCAGGAGCACCTAGGTCCCCAAGTCTGGGACAGGATCTCTCACAAAGCAACCCAGATCTTCCTATCACAAACTAAGAGCCCTGTGCCTTTGCATTTTCCTGCCCCACACGCTTCCCCACTGCATTTCCTGGCCTCTCTCACCACACACGTCCCCACAACGAGCATTTAGTGACCAACTCCAGAGCAAGTGGAGACAGGCAGAGCTCCTGCTCCAAGTGGTGTTCAGCCAGTCGGAGCAGTCACGAGCACACAGGGCACTTACCCTGGAGGTGGGACAGCAGCAGCAGCAAGCTGGCAGAACAGAGCTGCTCTGCTGGGGAGGACAGACCAGGATGCACAGGTTACCAGGCCACACCAACGTCACCACTACAGGGCACTCTGCCAAGCAGCACAAGCAGAGCTGGCAGCAATAACCTGTCCCAGCATCATCCCAGCCACCATCAGACATGCAGAGGTAAAGGAGCTCTCAGGGCAAACCATGAAACCTGGTAATGGAGTGAAAGCTGGAGGCAGGAGGAGAGGCTGATGAGGGCAATTAGTCTATTTGCACCTTCACACACTGCCAGCTGGCTCTCCTCAGGCTGGTTTGAGTCAAAGGTTTACCACTGGTCCATGAGGCACAGTAGACACTTTGGTTTGTGAAATCTAGGCTGCATTTCCTCGACCAAAACAGTTTTTACTCGTAATAAATATTTTCATCAGGCTTCTGTCTCTCTTGCCTCCTGACCTGTTTCTTGTGTTCACATTTCCTGCAGCCCCAGCAGCCTGTGCACACTTCTCCCCAGCACGCAGGAAGGTCTGCCCAGTGACAACCATGCTGTGCTGTGTCCTGCCCAGGAGGGCTGATGGCTGTGAACCACGGTGGGAAGAGCTCTGCCAGGGGACAGGGCAACCCTGCAGGGGGCAAAGATCCCATGTCTCAGTCGAGATCTATCAGCATCTGCTTGTTAAATAGGCCTTGGCTAAACAAGCTTAGCTCTCTGGCCCCATTGAGCTTCAACACTACTGAAAAAATGCAAAACCCCCACCATTCCTTGAGCTGAAAACAGACCTATTTTGATTGCTGCCTGAGAAAAGGGAATGTTAACTGTGCCCATATTTGCACTGTGTTTCATCAGTTGTGCTTCCCCTGCAGATTCTGCATCTCTGGGGTGGCAAAGGACACCTCTGTGGTGTGAAGAAAGTCACTTTGGATTTTCCATCTCCCTTCACAGTGAAGGTTATTGTAGCTGGGGCAGGAATAATTTGGAGATGTTTCCTTGCCAGCCATTTCCCTCACAGCAGTTTTATTTATATGTGTGTGTGTTGACAGATGCCCAGCTGTGTGTGCTGGGGGATTATCACATACCCCCAGAGCTGGCGCAGCCCTCCACACGCTGCCTGTGTCTGGCAGGGCTGCAGCTGCGCCCCTGCTGCTGGAGTGAGAGAAGTCTGGTTTGGAGATAGAACAAGGTGGGAAGCTGCCAGGCCACTGGGCAGGCATTTGTTCATGCAAGTGCTAAGATAAGGTGAGTTCTTGCACCCTCTTCCACAGGTCCCAAATTGTCTCTGTGCATTTACTGGCTGCTCTGGTCACTCAGCTGCTGCCCACCAGTCCCACCCACTTGCCGGCACTATTTATACCACAGCTCTAGGGTTTCAAAGGGCTTGGAAACAGAGCATCACGGTGCCACAGCAATAGGGATGCTTCCAGAGCCCCAGAAAAAGGGCCAGAGTGAGGGAGGCAGTTGGAGGCAGTGAGTGCCATGGGAATGCATCCGAAGCAGCCCACGAGCTCCCAGACCTCGACGGAGAGATGCCTGTGAGCCGAGCCCGGGCAGAGCGAGGGCTGGGCACTGGGCTGCCAGGACAGCAGGAAGAAAAGGGAGGTTTTGTCAGCACCGCACAGAGCGTGGTTTGATCCCACTGACCACAGCAGACAAAGGACAAAGGGCGGCAGATGCCAAGGAGTAGGCTTTAGCTGCCTGGGGAGCCTTCCCGTTACTGCTGAGTAACACTCCAAACACGCAAGACACAGTTATAGGGGCTGTTTATCTTTTTATTATAAATTTGGTATGAATGACCAATGGAAAAATCACAATGGAGTACCAAGAACATTTTATCAAAATTTTAGCAGCATTTAAACAGTAATAGATTCCCAACCTCCTCTGGGCACCCCTTGCCCTTTGCCTCCCACCCACAAAACAGTAACCTTCACTCAAATGTGCTTTCCAAAAGCGTGCAGGGGATGTAGCTAGCCATTTTCCCCTGAGCTGCCATGAAAAAAATCTCATCCCAAATGCTGGTTGCCATACAACCTCCATCCACACAGGGCCAGACTCTTGTCCCCTCCTCGCTGTAGGCAGCACAGCAGGAGGCTGGCTGGCCGTGGCCTGGGATGGGACTTGCCATGGGGGAGGCAGCGCCTGCTCACATCCTCCCCTGCCCGGATCAGCACTCCCATGGGCGCCCATTACCTGCAAGCAGAAATCCAGGGCTGAGCCCCCTCCCGCCCGCTGCTGCCCTTCGCTTCTGTACGCAGGGGTGTGCTCCACGGCCCCGCTCCTGTACCTGAGAGTGTGTGCTTGTGTCTGGGTGGAGAGAAGGAGGGGAGGCTCACGGCCTGTCCTCCCACAGGAATCTGGAGCAGGGCAACCAGGAGCTGAGGCTTGAAGGGGAAAGGTAGAAGGTGAGCAGTGAGATACTCAAGTATCAACCCACAAAATGAAGTCAGTTTACTATCAGCTAATGTGGAGAGCCATGGGCTGCCTACTAAGTCACAAGAACTAATTTTTTGTGTGCGCTTCTTTTTTAGAGTTACATTAAGACATGAACAGTACTATCCCAGCCTCACGGGCCGGAGCTTGGTGAAAACAACGTTGAATTAGAGGTGGGGAAACACAACACACGTGGAGACAACAACATAATATCGGCAAGCTATTCCCCTGCTTCTTTGGTACTTCCTAAACTTTCTTATCCAAAATATATAAGGGAAATGCACCATTTAAAAGTCACTGTTCATAAGTATTTACACAGCCATAACCATCACGCTATGATACACAAAAATCAATATGATATGAACAAAGTTATTTTATGAAAAGCACTTCTGCACATTTTATTTTGTTCCAGTATCTTAATAGCTTTAAAAAATTCATGTGTTATGCAGTCCTGTACCTCGCTTCTTCTTATATCAAATGGACAAGAAACATTTCCTAATCCATACTCTTCTTCAAAAGATTAAAAAATAGCCACCAAAATGATACACTATGTACAAATTTTACTAAATATTAAGTTCTAGGCAATTATTTTCACCCCACTGATAATATAACTTAGGTATTGTTACCTACTATATGCATATATATTTCTTTAATATATAAGAAATGGCACCACATCACCATGTCACCAATATGACACATTGTTATGTACAGTAGATAAGAAGTTAGGTATGGAAGATGGATCCTCTCTGACTGCTTCTTTCACGGGAACGCTTCTCCCATCGGTAGTAGCTTGGCCATTTCCCCTTTTCCCGGCAGAGGAGGCTCCTCAGATGTAAGGCAGGATCCCGTACATGAGCAGGGCCATCACCCCGGCGCTGAACAAGCCGGCCACCGGCACAGTCACAAACCACGCCAGGAAGATGTTGCGGAAGAGGCGCCAGTCGACAGCTTTCTTGGAGCGGATCCAGCCGACGGCCACCACGGAGCCAACCTTGGGAGCGTGGGGAAGAGAGAGGGAGACAAGGTGTGAGGGGTAGGTCTGAGCACCTCTAACATGCCCACGGCCACACCAATGCCAGTCAGCTGATACCAAGCGGTGCTCTGAGATAAAGAAGCCCCTGAGGATGACAGTGGCTCTGTTCTGGTGTGGTGTCAGGAGGATGACACTTCCAAGGTATTTAAACCTTTGTTTTTCAATGGTCTCCTGTTTCGCATGGGTCTTGGGGTCAGCCAAAGGCAAATAAATATGTTGGTAGGTTTTTCTCTGCCCTCCTAACTCCTACATGAGCTTTCAGTGCAACTGAGGCAGCCCTCCACCTGACTCAGTCCATAGGGGAGAGAGCAAGCGTCCACTGACTCTGGCCAGATTGCAGTCTAAATCCGGAAAACACCCAGAAAGTTGTTTTTAAGGCTCTGCTGAAGAGCATCGCATGAGGCAGGCCAGGAGAGCCAGTATGGTTCCTGTCCCACCTGCCTGTCCCCTTGCTGGTTTGGGATGCCCTGCCTGTTCACCCAGCAGCTGCTGACCCTCTCTGTGCAGCTCACAGCCTGGCATACGGCGCTGACTCACAACATCACATCCATACTCCAGTACTGCAGGCTACAGACAGGATGGCAGTGACAAGGTAAAAGCAGCTGAGCCCACCCTGTGGCAGTGATGGTGGCTTGGCAGGGGACAGACAGACAGTGCAGGCTTAGACCCAGTACATCAAACTCATCAGTCTGAGCCCTGTGAGAAAAACCAGCCCTTCTGGGCCAGCTAGCCAAGCAAAGCATCCGGAGCGAAAATCCTCTCTTGCGGACGAAGACATCAGCCTAAAACTATGGGGCACACAAACTGCGCAGACACCAAGAGGACGGTGGGGAATGGATAAAACACCAAGATATCCTTCAAAGACAGTGCTACCAGGGCAGCTGGGTAGGTCACTGGTTTTGTAGACAAAACACGCTGTGTTATGGGCAAAGCTGCAATTTTTAATTTCTTCAAAGGTATTTTCAATTCATAAGGTATAAACCCAGCACATTGATTTTTAAGGAAAAAAACTGGATTGAGAAAAATATTTTCAATGAAAAATGACACAAAAAACTTCAGAAACACTGCATTTTCCTTCTGCCCTGGAAGTGCTTTCCATGCTGTTAGCAAAAACAATGTAAGTCTATTCAAAGTGCACGGTAAAGCAGCAAGAAATGTGGAAGGAATATCCTGTTTTGAAGGTAAGGAAACTCCAAGGCACAGCTGGGCATGTGCTCCCTGAAGTGCCATCCCTGTCTCCCTGCTTATTTTCTTAATGGGAGTATCAGTCCCTGCTTATAGATCCAAAGATGGGCTGCTCCCTTTGTACAGAGCCAGGAAAATGATAAATGCCAGGAGTACAGGAAATGAGGGAAAGATAGCATGGAGATATCAAATCTGCATCTTTTGCTAACACCTATTTAGTTTCTAACTCCTGCTTAACGTATCTTTTTGGAGAAGAGCTACTTGTGGAAGACCCTGTAACTCTCGGGTGCCTGTGACAGAACAAAGGAAAATTAAACTTGATATTCTATGCCCAATAAGGACTGTTGAAAGCTTGATCCAATAAGGAAATCTGTTAGATAATATTTCATCTGAATACTTCTGGAGTGCACAGTGTGCTATTCTGTATTTAGGAGGTGTAAGTGTATTTAGGAGGTGCAGGTGTATTTCAGTGAAGAGGAACCCCACACTTGTGACTACATCAAAGCATTAACCTGAGGAAACAGCATCTGGGCTTTCAGCAGCTCAGCTGTTGGGCTCAGCTTTACATTTTGCATGTCCTTAGTATCTGTCTGTCATGCTTGCAACAAGAAGCATTACTTATTGAGCAAGCCTGCATTCTATGTACGCTAATCTTCGGGTCCCTCCTGAAATTTAAATGGTATCAGCAATGATGGCATTGGCAACCTGTTTTAAACATTATTAAAGTTTAGTTTATTAATAGTGATTTTTGATGGACTAGAGGTTAGGAGAGTAGCTAATCCTTGGGTGTAGGCACACTACACCTTCTGCAGAATTTCAGATGATATCTACTTTGAGATTGGTTTGAAACCAGTGCAGTTTGCCTTCAGTATGCTCTGCTTAAAGCATTACAGAAATGCTTTTGGCTCTCTTGTTCCTGTGCAGTGGTGTATAATAAGAACACACAGAACATGATAATTCAATCATAGCAACAGAGAACATTTTTCAAAACCGCAAAATCATAATGGCAAAACGGAGCTGACAGACTGACCTCAGCAAAGTCACTTTTGCAGAGGAAAAGCATTTAACTGCTGCACTCTAATTTTATGTGTACATGAAAACACCCCATTACAGCTGAGAAATGTTTATTTCTAAATCTCCAATCTGAGAACAAATAGTAGGCACTCTAAGACTCAATATGAACATTTGCCCACCTGGGCAGCAGAAAGAGAAGCTCTGCATTCACACCACACTGACTTTTCGGTGCAAAATCCCAGGGAAGGTTGAACTGGTACAGCCAGAGCAACGTGGCTACTGCATTCAGACCCACAAATTCCTTTGGAGGCTCAAAAGATTAGGTCTGTCCTCCAAACCCTCTTGGCTTAGAGGCTTTCAAGGGACTTTCCCCTTGGACCTATGACAAAGGCAAAGGTGCAGTTTAGGCTCTCAGCAGGCACTTAGCATGAAAAAGCTGCTTGGCTGTGGATGTGGGACAGGCACATCTGGCAGTGACTACCTCATGTAGACCAAAGGCTCTGATTTAGGACCAAAGGCAGGCCGTGATCTGGGAGGGCTTGATGAACCTTCCCCAGAAGCTAATGCTTTTCTTCCTGCTATCAACCTCCAGTTTGTCACGACATCTGCTACAAGATCTGAAAACTGCTGCTCAGAGCTTTCCTTCACACTTGGTCTCCATTTTTTATTACAGTCTACTACTGTGTCACCTCAAAAAGGTTTCCCTCCAGCTCAGCTGTTTCAAGCTGCTCCTTATTTGCCATCAGTTTATCCAGCTGCTGCACATTCAGTTGACTGACATCCCTTCAGTAGGGCTTCCATTCAAGCAAATGGTATTTCCCCATCGAGCAAATATTGAGGAAAAGAATAATTCCCAATCCCTGATGCTGGGGGCTCAAGATTAGGCTCACCTCAAACCTGTTTTCTTTTGGATTTCTAAGGCAAAATAATTTTTCAACTGATTTTTAAGAAGGCATTTTGACTCAGAGGCTGACAGCACTTTCAGCAAGGCATTTTCACACGGAGCAAATGATACTTAACAATTCTTTTATTCCTTCCCTGGGCCCTCGAAGAAAACACGGAATACAGGAATACGTCCATTACAAGTGTTTGCTTTATCTTGTGTTGCTCACTTAGAATCTTTCAACTCAGGATCTCATTTTGCTGAAACACTGAGTCAATTATAATAACATGACATCCCTGGAACAGTCTAATCCTATTGCAAAGTGGATCTTCCCATTAAGAATGATCCATCTAACAAGATACAACGAGCTACAGGGAGCAGACACAGACTAACCACATTAGCTGCTTTTATGGAAGTATTTTTTAAAAAGAACTATTTTGCTCTGCAGTTAGAAAAGACCAAGCTTTTAGCTGCATTGAGTGAATGAATACCCCTCTCATTAGCTTATGTCTTCCAAGACATTTTCTTTTTAAATTCAGTCTATTTGTTTGGACCAAAGTGTGTTTTCTCTTTTTAAACAGTTGGCTAGAAGTGTTTCAGGCATGCTTCTGGGATAATCAAAGCTGTATTATTCTCCCTGGCAAATTCTTCATCATGCATTCAGTATACCAGTCAGCTTAAAGAAAGGTGGTTTCAGGCTAGCATTTTTAGAAGTGGATAACATTGTTATTATTTTTCCCCTCCCTGCTTGATTCAGAGGAACCAGAGTTCTGTCGATGCCAGGAAATCTGAACAGCCTTTCAGAGCAGCTCAGTCTTGGCTGCTTCTCAAAAAGCACCAGGGTAGAAGAAATAAATGATTTTGCAATAGAGGAAGGCTTTCTGAAGAAATGGTTTTCACTAGAAAAAGGCCAATTGAACCAACTTCAGGCATTTTGCAGGATGTGTGGATTTCATTGACTCTTTTACTGGAAAGCAGGTCAATGTCACAGGCAAGGCTTCCAGGCTCCTTGCCAGCCTGCCTGCCATGCCATGGAGCAATTATCCCCGGAAACCTGCCTGCCCCAGCCCCAGCCAAGGGCTCCAGGGTCTCCAGGGTGCAGTAGTGAATCCTACAAGGTCTGTCTTTTCTTAGGGCTTGGTCTTGGTGGCATGCAATGACACAGAGGGACTACCATTCTCAGGTCTCCGATTTTGGAAGGGCTTCCTCACATCCTGCCAGAGGATGAAATAAACAAACAGCTCTGCATGTTCAGGAGCTTGGGAGTCCATGGAGAAACAAAGGAAAGAAAGATGAGATATTTGACTTGAGAAGTTCCCAGGGAACAAAATTCCAAATTCTCATGTTCTTCCAGCAGTGTAAATGTTCACATGCTCCCTGATGTCTACAAGCCATATAAATGTCTTCATGACACAATTAAATTCTGCTCATTACCCAGCCTGTATCTACTCCCCAAAGTAGTCTTTAAAAAAAAACCAAACAAACAAGAGAGCAAACAACCTTGTTCAAATGACTAATTACAAGGGCCAGATTCTGTATTGTAATGCACAAAAGTGAGGACAAGTTGGTTTAAAAGAAGAGAGACATTAAAATATTAGCTTCATGATGTAGCAGTGTTTTTCATACAGGTGGCTTTGAAAGACACGTAACTGGGTTCACACAGACTACGAATCTACGTTATTTTAATATGTCTATATTAGTTCAATACAGCCATGTAGGGGTGAAAGACAGTCCAGACTTTTGTGCAATTGGTTATAATGCTGACTTTGCTTGGCTGTACTGCCTTTAAAAGCAGGCCCCATTATTCTGCGGTCACGGTCTGCAGGGCATGGCACAGTGAAGGCAATCTGCAACAGTTGGTATCTCCCCGATTTTGTTATGGTTTGTCCTAGTGATGTGATTTACTGATAGGATCACTGCAAACTCCAATACCTTGCAATGGGTGGAGCTTATTGGAATACCCACATTTGAGGCTACAAGTACCGTTAGCGCACACATTACTTCAATGCAAAATCCACTGTGAAGAAATAAAAAAAAAAAAAATACAGATGGAAAACCTGTAGTAAAAGAGTTATATGCAGGAAATCCCATGCCATGCACTTATCAAGAAAGTCAAGTATAAATGATGAATGGTGCGCAGCCTCTGAACAAGGGAGAAATGTTACCCGACCAGGTTCAAATGGCACCATCAGAGGACACCAGGCTGTTCTTGCAATCATTTGCTTTAAAATTGAGGTCGTGTTTTTCTAAGTGCTGTTTTTCTTCACCAACAGCTATGGAGTTTATGCTGTGGCCAATTCCAGTGACTTTACCGTGACAACTCCAATGCATTTTTTTGGAAGCCTGATTATCTTCCCATGCTGCTGGCACGACCGAGATGCCCTGACACACCCCTACCTAACCACCTTCTGTCAGCGGCTGTTTTCCCCTCACCGTGCCATTATCCCTGGCTCGAGCAGCACAGTTTTAAGATGAATAGTCCAGACTGCCTTGACTGCAGTCGCTGGGCAAAGGCATACCTTGCAGTGTGTAGTACTGACAGGAAGTCCAACATTGGAAGCTACCACAACTGTGAACGCCGAAGCCAACTCAATAGTGAATCCACTGCGGGAAGCATAAGAAAACACTTCACAATCACTCTTTGCATCAGCTCGGACTGATACCATGCAGCGTGCCAAAGTCTTACCCGTTTCTTCTTTCGACTGTTTTATCTCCAACTGATTTTTGTCATGTGAGTAAGTTAAGAGAACAAGAAAGGGCTGAATAATGGGAACGGCACAGGCTAGTCATCTGCAGTACCCCGTCTGCACAGCTCATTGTATCAGAGACCTTCACTGCTCTATGCTGCTGTGCCTAATTAGTAATTTGGTTAAGCACCAGCAGAGGTCGAGTATGCATTAAAGATGAAAATTACTGTAATAAATACACATGGGTTTAATAGTCTGAAGCACACTGGGAAAGCCACTATAATCTGCCATTTCCAAATGCACCTTCTGCCATGCTAATTAGGTCATCAGCAGAAGACTTTCCTGTCTGTTCACGCAGACCTCTATGCCTTAAACACATTCAGTATTACAGGGTTATCTTTCGTCCTTTCTCTCTTTATTTTTCTTTTTTTTTCTCATGCTTTTTTTGTCTCCTTTTTCGCTTATTTCTTTCACTTTTTTAGAAAGACAGAGAAGTCGAAGCCAGGTTATCATTAAAATCAAAGCACAGCAAATCCAGCAAACTGCATTGCAAACAAAATACTGGAGCAGCAATTTCTCAGATTGGCTCACACACAAAGTTCACACAACCACAATGACACCTGTGGACCTACCTTGATGGTGTGATCGGAGTGAGGTCTTTACCCATAGTCTGGATAACTCTTCTTCCCCAGACCCAGAGACCCACACAGATCCCAACACCTCCATAGAACAGCAGCCAGATGGGAGTCGATGCTTCCTGCATTACGCCACCTTGCTCGTAGATAAGCCAGAGCGCGACGAGGGGACCGATGGCATTGCTGGGGGAACAGAAACGTGTCACCTGAGTTAAAAACACGCACACAGTGTCCTCGAAAGAAGTCTGTTATTTTCTGTGTGATTTTTCTCCATCATGGGCGCAGCACTGCTCCGACTTGACCCTACAGGCAACACCCTTTCTCACTTGGAAAGAGCACAGCAGGTGACTTATCATGCTGCTTTTTCAGTTGTCACTTCATCACTGATAACTAGAGCAAGTCCTGAAAGGAATTTCTCTTTTACAAATCGTTTCCTGAAATGTCAGTCAGTAGTACCTCATCATGTCTGTTCTGTGACAAAAATCAGTATTTTCAGTACCCCACTGAAACTGTCTCAGAATTTACCAATTCAAGATCTGTACATCTTTAAAATTCAAGTATCAAATTAGCTCCTTTTGTCAAAGAGGGGAAAATAATGAACAAATTTACCATTGCAGACAAGAATATAGAAATATAGTCTAGTTTGACAACCTGTAATGTTTGGGATACAATCTGAGTGCAGCTGGGATGGTGACTTAAGTCATCTTCAAATGTGTTGTAGAGTGAGTTGGACTGGATCCAAGAGGACCCTTTAGTGACACACAGCTGGCATAACCCGTTTTTGCTACCTTGCTGCTGCTATCTGGAAAAACATTGGAAGTCAGCAACACTGAAGTCCCCACTGTTAATGTAGCTCATCTGATATTGGTGGCTGGAGTCAGACTTCTGACTCTATTTATTCTAAAAAAGCATCAAGTTTCTAGACAGAAACTTCTAGCTAGAAGAAAAACTTGAAAGCTGGTATCCAGTCACTTTAGAGGCTTAAATACTAAAAAGCAGATAAGAATTTCAACATCCCTTTTGTTTTCAGCTCTTTTACTAAGCCAACTAAGTGCTTGCCTTGCTGAGCAGCATTTATTCATCACCCAAAAAGCATAACTAGTGAAGCAGTGTGATATTTATGTCTAAATAATCATGAGAAGAGCAGAACAAACCTGACCAATGTCATGCAAAAAATCTGAAAGCCATCAGGGAAGCCCCCCTCTTTGTAACCGATAGGAAAGCAGGTCACAGCGAGCACCGCAGGCAGGACTGACAGCCATGCTCACCCTGCAGCCAGGACCTGCTAAATTTAGCTCCTGGTTCCACTCCAAAGTACACAGATGGAGTAAGGGCCAGTTTTAATGTCAAATGTTGTGCAAACCAGGTCACTGTATCTGCCACTTAATAATTTCCTTGAATCCCATCTTTACCAGATTTGAGGTGCCAGGGGCTGAGGGTTCTTGCCAAGAGACAAGGGTCGCCAGCAGTGCAAAGTTCAGCACATCTCAGCAACACGAGACCCTCCTGCCCTTGAGAAATCGAGCTCTGAACCCTGAGAAGTGATCCTGAAGCAAAGTAATAAGGAAAAACTTCCCTCGTAAACACACAGAGCAACATTCAAGCTGCGAGGGAAATGAAAAGAGTTAAAAATGCTCTTTGATATAAAAAAGAATTAATAATTCTTATAGATTTTGAGAAAGATACTGAATATAAATTAGTGAGCTAACATGAATAATAAAATCCAGAGGGTTTGAAGATGCCAGGTAGTACAATGAAAAGCTAAAGACTCTTTAAATAAAGAGTGATTTCCACTAGCTGAAACACTAAAATTCTGGTCTGATACTGTGCCCAAGTAAGCACTCAATTTGTTGAATTTTGGAAGGATAGTATGTGAAAAGTCCTTAGAGCCTAAATGCAAGAATTATTTTACTTCCACAGATGAAGAGATTCTTGATTGAAGCATTTCTAATATTTTGAAAACGACCTGAAACTTCTTTTCCAGTGTGAAACTTGTTTTCAAGTGTGGATTAAATTACTCGCACATTTAAATAGCTTCTTGGGCACAGAAAAAGAAAGGTAATTTGATGTATGAAGGTACATGAATTAACTGATGGATGCTGAAGGATGGGTAAAGGCAAATAATATATTGATCAGATGAATAAAGGGAAAACTGATCATCCCTTTTTTACAGTGCTGTATGACATGGAAAAAACCACCCTGTTGAAAATAACAGGCACATTTGGAGTACGCTCAGGCACTGATTCCTGACTGTTCTAAAAAGATTATAGATACATATTTGTCAGTGTCAGCATAAATGAAAAGGCAGAAAAGGCTTTAAAAACTGCAGCAGCAAACTATGGTCTTCCATATCAAAATCCAGTTTTAATTATTTGCAAATGCTACACCTCTGTGAATCAACTAAGCTTAATCCTTGAATAAAAGGTTCTTATTTGTGGCAATGGAAGACAAGGCAAAACTCTGCTGACTTATGCTCAGCCTCAGAGAATCCTAGTGGCTGATTCTGTCCAACAGACCAGAAGAGATAACTCTGATGCCCACAGAAGCAGCATTTCTGATGCCTTTGCTGTAAGAAAATAAAGCAGAAGAGCACTGGATCCATATAGGCTTCGAAAGCCAAAAAGGTAACTAAACAGATTTTCCTTTGTGAGTATCTACATCACTGGTTATCTATACCAGAGGAACATTTCTCCTCTCCCTGTAAATCATGTTCAATGTGACTTAAATGTTCAGCTCCTACAAACAGTGGCATCTCCCAGCCTGTGTATCTGCAAGTGGCTACAAACACCAACAACAATGTCTTAAAGCTAGCACGATCACAGCTCTGGAGCCAAGGGGCTCCTGCAGCTTCTAGATATTTTCAGGAGGTGCAGTCCAAGGGGCTTGTGGTATCAATGTTCCCTGTGCCAATGGAAAACAGTTCTAGAAGAAGCTGCTAGTCCTGTCCCACCATGAAACTGTCACAAGCTTGCAGCAAACAGGGTCTGACTCAGGTACTGCAAAGACTATGATCTTGGTTCTGCACAGAGGTAGAAGACAACCACTCCCAACAAGACAGTAAGAGAGAGTAAGAGAGAAACAACACATAAGAAAACCCCCACCAACAAAAAAGGCATTGTTACACAAAAGAGTTTGCCTAACAGATGTCTCCTACAGCTGAGTGACTAACCAGATGAAGCACAAGGATGCTGGCTAGACTGGGTTGTGGCTTTCACAGTATTTCCCACTGGTTCTAGCTCATTTGATTCAAGACATGACTAGCAGGAAAGCAGATGTCCAATCTTCCGTGCATTTGGCTAAGACTCATTTCACAAGTCTATTTTCAAGAAGTTATTTTGTCTTACTCTCCCACACAGGTTTCTACTTACCTTAACTAACTCTGCTTTGTGCTGGAGCTCCAAGTCCTATTTGTGGTAGTTCAGAGAAGAAAAAAGCCTGATATGGTCACACAGGAGCTCTGAACCCCTATCCACATCTATCTATATGTAAAACTGTCCTCAGGTTCCTATGAAACTGAAGTGCTGTAGAGGATTTGTTGTATTATTTAGCTATTTGGTTTAAAAGACAACATGAGCTGCTCCCATCATCATATTACTTTAATTTTGCACACTTAATACACGCTTTCCCACTGAGCACAGGGAGATGGCCGTTACGAGTTAATTTTAGGATGAGTTCATGAAATGTTATGGCATAAGAAGCCCATCCCCTGAGTCTGCCTGCTGCAAAGTGTATTCTCCACGTGCAGTACTTTCCCCCACCTCTGCTGGGCTCCACCAGCCCAATTACTCACAGCACACAGGACTCTGCAGCCAGGGCACTGCACAGGGGCTGTCTGCCTTCCCTGGAGGTGCAGTGCAAGATTTAATGCCACCCACAGCAACACTTGCACTGGTAGATGTGTTTCATGGTGGTTCACTGAAGGGCTGCTCTGTGCTTCTGAAGTGCTGCCTGACCCTCATGATGATTTTGCCAGCGCTCTCGACTAACATGAATTGGCACAACTTCTCTTTTTCTGCTCGCTTGTGCCAGTTTAGAATCTGTCACACACCATTTATAAAACTGTTGTGAAAGATAGCATTTGACAGTGAATCTGAACTATAAATAGAGCTGGCTTCTCCTCTCCCCTGTGAGACAGATAGTATTACCAACAAAAATAACCACCCCACATTCAGCTATCATGAGACAGGCTTAGAAATGACAGTTTCCCATGCACACACACACAAGCAGAAATTTTTTGGTACCTATGGGTCACAAGTCCAAGACCTTCCCTGGAGGAATAAGGACTAATACTTTTTTTTTAGTAAAAAATAAGGGGCTTTTTCCAGTAATTCAGCCATCAGCTGAATGCTCTATCACCAAACCCATCAAATTTGTCATAGTATTTTATGTAGTAACATTGCTATTTCCTCTGTTGAAGAGGAGAAGTGAGTTGCTCAAAAAGAAAATCTAACTGTATTTGAAAACTACACACTGAATATGCTTTGTGAATAATGTAAAAACTCCCTGGGGACCATGCTTAGACTCTCTGCTGCCTGAAAAAGGAGACTGTTTTTTAGCTACTTTTGCTAGTTGGGTGAAAGAACCTTGAAACATACATTATCACAATTAAAGCTGAATGATGAATAAAACAGCCATCTGAGAAATCTGTATTAGTCCAGTATTACAAGTATAATTATAAAATGTCCAGCCATGTGACTACTTCCCAAACCAAGATTTCACAAACAAACCTTCCACTGGGAAAATCAGAGGGATGATATTTCAGAATCAGCTGCAGTTACGCCTTGAGACATCGCCCAGCTGAGTAAGAGTGAAAGAAAGATATGCCTGTATGTAGCAACAGGAAAAACATGTCCTAATCTTCAGGGATGTCAGATTATCAGGAGAGTTTTATCCTAGTTCAAATAACTGGACAGCCTTGAAATAGTGCATCTACCACAGCACAGTAAAAGTGTGTCAGAGCTGTGCCCTGTGAAGTGCAAGCTTTGAGGGCATTAATGAGTCAGGATGGACATGCTTTCATTCCTGCAGCTCATCTCTGTGTCCTGAGAGCTCTGTCCCTGAAGCTCCACCTCCCTGGGTGATCCTGGAGGGTTGGGTCCATCCTACCCTGTGCCCACTAGCACCAGCTTTTCCCCTGGCAAGCCCAGCCATGAGCCCTGCTCACAAAGGGATGGGGAGGGATTCCCATTCCCACTGGAGACCCCATTTCCTGCTGCTCTTCTCTGACTTGTCTGCATGGCACACCAAAAATGCCATGTACCTGCACAATTAAGGACACAAGTGAAGATTCATATCTACTTGGGGCAGAGGCTGGACTTACAGGATGGACTATTATTAAAATGGGAATAAATCACAAACCAGGCTTCCCTCCCTAATCATAATGCACAGATTAGTTTCCTAAATATTCTAAGTGATCTTGACTGCAGGTCTCAGGGAGGAAATAGGAAATACCTGTTCTGTAATCCAGCCTTACTATAGCTGCTTTAGACTCCTTATTTAGCCAAGAGGCTGAATCCCACTAAGCTCTCCGTGTTGCAGCAAGATACTGGCAATGTTCTGGCCCTTCCCTCCTTTAATCCCACTGCATTTCCTTTAGTAAGAGGGGAAAAAGGTGAATCTTACTGCTGGTTCTGTGCTCTGACTGAAAACTCCAGTGAAATCTGTATGAAGGTGAGAGAAGAAGGCTCTTCTCCATGTATTTTGGGCAAGCACACATTTCCTAGTTTCTCTAACTGCTTTGCTTAAAAATGAATTCCCTATCTGGTAGCAGTCACCTTCCCTAAAACCACTGAAAGAATGTGTAGAAATACATAAAAAATACTAAATATTTTTACTATAGTTCTGGAATAGTTTAAATCCTGTTGTCAGTAATGTAGCCTATACTGTTTGGATAACGAAAGACATTATTTCTCAAACTTGTGCCATAAATCTGTACGGCATTACCTGCAGACTCTTAACTCCAATGACCCTTTTTCCTAATATCTAAGCATGAATACACAAGGGGAGTCCTGTAGTCCTCCACAGGAAACTTAATTAGAGCAGACACATTCAAACAGTTTATGCAGCAGAAACCAGGAAAACTGAGATCCCTGTGAAATGTCTGCAGGCAGGTTTCTCCTCCCTACAGCATGTACCAGCCAAACCCCAACACTGCTTGTCCCTTGGCACACACAGACATGGGTGGTGGCACGGTCTGTGGCCACCCTGCCCAGCTGGAGCATCACACCTCCTGCCACCGTCACGGTGCTAAATCTACCTTCCTCCGTGGCCCCAGCCCACGGGCCCAGGTGGCTGCCTGCTCACACAAGCCAGGGCACACAGCTCATTCTGAAACCCCCAAGATTTCTCCTGTGACAGCAGGAGTGATGGCCTGAGGCAGAGAAGGAGAGTAGTAAGGGACAGAAAAGGCTGCCCATTTGCAGGAGAAGGAATCTGTATGAGAAATGACTAAACACATGCACAGACAGGTGTGTAGGAGTACAAGGCTCAGGCTTTCTTCACAGCATGAACAGCATATCTTAATCAGCAAAACTTGCACTGACCTACGGCATCTCTCTGTGGGTCATCCTGCTTTGATTGCAATAATTCAAGGAATAACAAGCTCCAGAGATTGCTTGAGTCAACAAAAGCATCTTCCCATTTGCTAGGATAGGACTTTGGGGCCAACACATTGTTTGCTCACAGCTTTCTCATTCCCAGCCCAGTAGCAAAACAGGCACAGCCACTGCTGTGCTGGGCACCAGAGAAAACACAACTCCCTGTTTCTTTTAACACAGCTGCCCCAGCCAGGATGCCTGCTGATGTCAGCCTGAACATGAGCTCTGATGGCTGCAAGCATCAGCTCCTACAGCAAAGATGGCTGATTTCACTAGGATGCTAAAAAGCATAATCTCAGGAGAAACTGGGGTCTAACTACCCCACGAGTTAGTTATGAACTAGTTCTTCAGTCGAGGACAAAATACTGATTTAACTCTTCCAGGTCCATAGGTAAGTCCTGGACAATGAAACAAGAGAGATCTCCATATGATCTTTTGTCCACTAAAGTGCTGTCCAAACTATATGGGGGACTTCTGATCCATGAAGTTTTTCTGAACTGCATCCTGGTTCAGTCTGTACTGTATGCCTCATGCTTAAACATGCACTAAAACAGGTCAATCATTTACCTTGCAATTACCTGCACTTTTTAAGTTTCATATTAGCTTTTTGGGGTTAGCAGTCCTTTCTAGCCATGTCCAAAAAACAGCCTGCCCACCTGCCTTTGTTTCTGAGAACTAGTTAATTCAGACATGCTTCTGGACTTTAAAACACAGTATAAACCCTATAGCTTCAGCAACTCTTCTGCTATTCGTTGTTATACAGGTAGGCTGCTGTGGCTGCAGCACTGAGCTCCCAATCACAATTCCTGCTGAACCAGCCTGTATCTACAGAAAAATAAGCTCAGTCCAACTCAACCATAGGTGCATATAATCCCTGCTGGCCAACAAAGCCCAGCCTCCCGGCCCCTCTGGAAAGCTGGCTCTGAACAAGCATTTAGAAGCTGGCAGCTCTCCTTGTGTCACGCTCCTGGCCCAGGTCTTTTTTCCATCCTGCCCTTTTTATTCTCCCATTGCCCTTGCGATGACCTGACGCGCTCCCTTTGTGCTCGGCTGCTGAGCCAGTGGGACCTGCTCACTCGGCGCCACTAATTAAGTTCAACAACAACGTTTTTTTCAGCAGTTCTGTCCCAACACATTTAGTTGGGATTTCAAATTCTTCAGATTTCATTCAGTCCATGTGCGTGGTGGTGTCACAAGGCTCTCGCCCTGGCTCAGCTGGTCCCAGCCCTGGAAGGGCTCCAGCACCCTTGACACAGTGCACATAAGCTTGGCAGCAGGGGCAGGAGGGGATGGTCCGAACAAAACAGTCACCCAAATAAGGAGCTACCATCACTCCCTCTTTCTTTCAAGGCACGGCTGCCCCAGCAATGATCCTTGCTGATGTCAGCCTGAACATAAGCTCTGATGGCTGCAATCATCAGCTCCTACAGCACAGATGGCTGATTTCACTAGGATGCTAAAAAGCATCATCTCAGGAGAAACTGGGGTCTAACTACCCCACGAGTTAGTTATGAACTAGTTCTGCAGTCGAGGGCAAAATACTGATTTAACTCTTCCAGGTCCATAGGTAAATCCTGGACAATGAAACAAGAGAGATCTCCATATGATCTTTTGTCCACTAGAGTGCTGTCCAAACTATATGGGGGACTTCTGATCCATGAAGTTTTTCTGAACTTCATCACAGCCCAGTCTGTATGCCTCATGCTTAAACATGCTCTAAAACAGGTCAATCATTTACTTTGCAATCACCTCCAGTTTTTAAGTTTTGTATTGGCTTTTTATTGTTCTCTCTTTGCTCCTCTTATCTGCTCCTGTCTTTCAAGGAATACCAACAAACAGCCTGATGGAAAATAAATAGAAAACATGGCACAAGAGTAAGTTCCAGGATAGGGAAAGAAAATGTTGGAGTCAAGTTCAAAGAAAAATATGTGGGCAGTGGAGGTGCTATCCTAAATATGAGTGAGGAGATTAAAACCAAATGCAGGAGAAAGCAGGATTTTAACAACAGGATTCAAGGCTGAGGAAAAAATTAGAGAAACAGCTTGACAGCAGCACCTAAGATGAGCAGAAGGAAAGTGTATGAAGGAGGGAGATGAAAAGATAGCAGTCGTCAGTGGAAGATGGACTGCCAAGGCTTACTTTCTTAGAGAAATGTGAACAGAAAGTTGTGCTACTCACTAAGTTCTACTGCATCATTTTTTGAACAATGCGCTGCCTTTCAAGCTCTGCAGATCTTCATGCAACATGTGGCAGAGCCAAGACATCTTTTGCTCTGCCAGACAAAGACTGGCAAAACATCTCTGCTGTATGATCCTCAGGATAGGTATCTGCATTCCCAGAGAATTTTATGTACTAAATCTTTCAGGGATATGAAGGGGGTCTTTAATTTTATTGTCTAGCTGGAACTCAGTACAATTGCAAGGATGGGTTCCTATCCAATCCTACACCCATGACCATCTTCCTGATTTTCTACCAGCTTTGACAAAATGAAGCCAATTTGTTCTTTAGTTTTGCAATTATACAAATTCAGCTTAAGAGATTTTGGAATAAAATAGCATTTAATAAAAACACACTTCCTGGCAAATTTGATAGGATCACCAATGGAAGTAGAGATCTGAAAAACACTAAAAACATATGAACTTTCAGGGAAGGATATTGCCACAGTAATAAGCCAGCCCAAATGCAAAATTCTAAGGGAATTAGGCTGTAAGATGCAACAACACATACAGCACAAAGTCTGAACTTTGTATTTCATCCTGGCCAGCTCCTGTAAACACCAAACCTGATTTCTGAACTAACTGCATCCTTACAGACCACTTTTAACAAAATCAACTACCCCTTCCTCCTACATAACATGCAAGTGATGGTTGCATAAACATATGAGTCCTTGAGGAGTATGTATAAGCATCACCTGCAGGGAATAAAGGAGCTGAGGCACCTACTGAGGTAGGCTGTGAACTTTCTGCAATGGTATTTCCCAGGGTACATTACAAGAAATATCAGAAGTCTTTGTTCTTATCCCTATGTTCCCTTCAGCACTCGCTGCTGATCACTTGCAGAGCTTGGGCATTGGCCACCCCCATGGGTCTTAGCTCTTGGGTATACTCAGAGCAGAGGTCTTTAACAACAGAGACCATCTGAGAGGAAAGAAAGCTGCACCGTTGCCCTCTGATCCAGAGGATGAGGGGACTCTGGACTCCTTCCCAGAGCCAGATCCCTGCGGATACCAAGGAAGTACAAAAGGCTCTTTGGAAAGCCCTGTTCTGAATTCCCAGGATGCTGGATGGATGGGGAATGAAGAAACATGTTTTTAAGTGTTTTCACGATGAGTTATGAGTTAAATTGGTAGCTGACAAGAGAAAGGAGCCGTAAGTGTTCTCCTTGCAGAGTGGGCCAGGGTTTGCCCAGAAGCCTAAGGAGGATGATGAAAATTATGAATTCTGTAAAGTCCTGCTGAAAACAATGTTAGCCAGGGCATGGCTAACACGGCAAGGGTCCAGCAGGAAGGGGACTTATCACAGCCCCAGCCACAACCCAAATAAGGACAGCTGCTTCAACAAGCCACTTGAGAGAATTTCTCAGGAGACCTTATAATGATACTGGAAAAAGCATCTATTAAATACCAAATGGATTGCTCCAGGTCTAGGGAAGAGGCAGTCCAGCCAAATCCTAAAGGAAAAATACACAGTGTTCCCAGATACACAGCAAACCCACCCAAATTGCTCTTCAGCCACACCACCACCAAGATGGTGAGGTACTGTGTGACAAGAGATTAAATTCATCTAATGGCAAAAGTCATCTAAAACCTCTCACCTGCTGAAGGTTTCTGATTTTGCAGTTAAAATAGGCTGCAAATTCCGCAGGGCTGGGGCTGTCCTGTTTGTTTTTACAGTGTCTTGAATGCTGGGAGGAGTCTCAATGTCTCCAAGATTGTTAAAATTAAACATAAATAAACTAATTACTTAACAATTATTGAGCTGTGAATAAAAACGATTTCACCCTTGAGAAGAAGGGAAACCATAGACTAAGCAGTGCAACTCCTGGAAACCATCAGAGACACTGATGCCACATGCTTTGTAAAACACAGCCCTGATGATCATCTAAGTGCAGAAATGAATGTGCTTTGCAATCAGCCAAGCTGGCAAACCTCGATCCACGTACTTAAACTGCAAAATTGCTGGTTTGAGAGCTCTCGTCCTCTTACCTGACATCATTGCCTCCATGGGCAAAGGATCCAAAGCAGGCTGTTAAGATCTGGAGGAAGTGGAAAAGTAGGTGGACCTGAGAGGTGTCTTTCTCTTCCTTATCCTCTTCCACAGGCTCCACAGGGGGCCGGTTGGGATCTGCGAGTTCAGAGGCCAACTTCATTTCCACCCCACCTTCCTCCGCCTCAATCTCTGCCTCAGCCACTGCGTTGCAATAGCTGGAGTAGCTGTCGTAGCGGACTCGCTTCTTGGAGTAGGACACGGTGTCTCCCACTAACTTCTCACTGTCTTCTGGAGTAGAAGTGTCCGCCGCCTTAAAGGAGGAATGCACGGGCATGCCACAAATAGCAGCGGTGTAACAAGTGTAGCTGTTGTTGCGCCGCAAGAGTTTGTAGTTGTTGTCTGCAGTGGGCCTCTCATCGTTGGCCCTGTCCAGGTGTATTTTGTGGAGCAAGTCTTTGTATAAACCTGAGTCCTTGTGCACAGTGTGATACACGTGGCCATCGCTCCTCACGTGCCCATCGAAGCTGAAGGTGCCATTGGAAACAGGCGATTTCACTGAGGTGTGTGTCACTGAAAATGCCCTTCCTGAAAGGGGAGAGATTTGGAGGTTTTATTGACACAAAATGCAATACAAAAGCCCCCTTCCTCCAATACAAGACAATAATGTGGCCATCAGCTGAGAATACAGGACAAAGAAGATCAATTTGCACTACATGCAGTGAATAAGACGAGATTCAATTCACTGCAAAATAAAGTCTCTCATCTGTGCAAAAAGAGCTTTGTTTCAGTGTTGAGTCTCCCCAGACATGCTGTATGATCTGCACCAAGTCACTTGGGATCAGCTACTCAAATGTGATACTTGATGGCTACATCCTCAGGTTCTTCGAAAAAATTAATTTCCATAAAATTCCTTTCTTGTAAAGCAAGCTCTGCTTTTTCTGAGGTTTTGGCTACACTGAATAGGAATAATTAGGATTTCTGAAATGTGGTTTACTTCAATTTCATACTGGGACTTATATGTTTAAGTGACATTTCATCCATACTCATTTGTTTAGGAGACATTGACATAGCTTTTAAAAATAATTAAAAAAAAAAAAGAACAAAGCAAAAAGGTTCATGTTCTGCAGAAGTATTTCCTTAGCTATTGCAACATTTTCTATATACTAGTTCTATGAACATGATGATGATTATTCCCACTGTATACATTTAATGTTAGCATACACTGTAGGACACATATCAAAATGTATCACAATAAATATTTCTGAAGAAACTGTCTTCTTCATTTCCTGGCTTCCTGGATTTTCACTATGCAACATTCGGAATTGGGTTTAGCTATTTTTAAAGTGGAAGCACACACTTTAAGGGCTCACGTCATGACTTATTTGATTTTGCAAGAATCAGATGAATATATTAGGCATTTATTAACCAAATTACAGGGCTTTGTAGATGTTAGTAAAGTGATATCAAAGTCAGCAGACCGCTAAGTGGAGGGGGTGATCCCACCACGTGGCAGAACAGAAAGAGCTTTATGCACACAAGTCTACGTCTTACAAATATATGTTCAGAAAACAATGTGTGAGATTTTTCTAGTGGACACGCTCCAAATGGTTGTACATTTGTCAACTAAAGTCCAAATCTTTTCATCTCCTGTTGTAGTATGCTAATCATCTTGATGCTGAATTTAACCTTCATACATCAGCAATCTGCGTGCTCTGTATTTTTCCACTGCTTGAAAGGATGGAAACACCATTAAGAACACAAAGAAAAGCAACGCAAAAAGGCAAGTAATTATTCTTCAGCTGTTTCTAAAACTGAAATACAGCCAAACAAAATGTAATTGATTCTACGTCCTCTCCAGAAATGTCACTTGTAAACGAGCATCTTTCCAAACAAGCACTGAAAAGGGATTAGAGATGGAAATTCCAAACACTAATTTACTATTTACAGCAGAGACCTACTTGCAGTAAAGAAACCTCATTGAAACAGGAAGAAGACAAACCCTCTAAGTTGTCTTAGTTCCTTACCATATGGTACACGTGGATGGTTTCCATTTGCAATAGTATCTGATGCCCCAGCAGCTTCTGTTACTGTGCCAGTAAGGGGAATCGTGCTCTCATCTGATGCTTTGGCACCAGGAAGCTCTTTAAAGACTGGTGTTTCTTCATCTTGAATTTTATCAAGACTTTCATCTGATATCCTTGACAGTGCAGCATCTTTCTTTAAGCGGCCTAAGGAAATAACAGTACTGTAATGTTAAACCCGACCTACAGCACTTGTTACTTAAGTTTCCACTGTTTGCATCAGCAGCATTGTTTAACTTGGCTATAATAACCAAGCTTCATTTCATACACACACTATTTATGTCTAACATTTATCTTTACTAAGTTCACGTGTGAAAATTACACATCTTTGTTTCTTCCTATAAAATTCACCAAAGTAGGTAACTGAATTAAAACACTGAGCTGTTCATCTCTTAATGAAACCTGAAACTCTTCTCTGCATTTTAAACACATTTGTTGAAAGTAGCAAAGCAAACAAGCAAAAGACTGTAAAGCTAAAAGCTGTGATCAGCCCAGCTTACTGAAAAGTTAAAACAGTCACTTAAAGATGATCATTCTGACAGGTTTTTTCTCTTTAACTTTTTCCTAATAAAATATAAATCAGATTATATTCCAGGTTTCATTTTCCTGCTTCTGCTAGACTCCAAAAGTGAGCACTGCAATGGCTTGCCTCACAAGGTTTTGAATTTCTACCACTGCAGATTTTTAGAGCAAATTACAAAAATATGTGAGGAATAGTTTAGGCACATCCTGCCTATGGGTGGGGGCTGGACTAGGTGACCTTTCAAGGGCACTTCCACCTCTGAAATGTAATTTTCCATGATTTTATATCACTCACATTTCATCAAATAACTACTTACTTTCTATTTTTCTCTTCATCCAGGGACACACAAAAATCCAGACTAAGACAGCAAATACTAAGGACACGCCAACTGATATTAATGCAATGGCCCACATTGGCAGTATCAGTCCCAGTACTGTAAAGACAAAGAAATAAAACCCAAGCTAGCCATAAATTAACATGACTTAATGATTCCAGGCAGTGGAAGAGCAGTCTGTTGCAGAAAAGCCAGCGTTCACAATATATCCAAAATCAACATGAAGGAGCTGGATGAGTTTTAACACATTATCAGTTACTGCAGGTTTTGAAGGTATAGTTGACAAGGAAACATTTGCAGGTTTAGTCTCCCAGTTTCCTGTTGCCCCACTGTGACCTTATGTCCAAAAGAGCCAAGGGTAAAACTCCCACATCAGGGCTGCTAAAACAAGTTTGCAGTGCTTTTATACATGAATGCATGTTGAACCACGCTGCCCATTAGGGTAAGTGTTTACCTGACCTTTGCCCTGCTCCATGAAGCCTGATGCTTAGCTTGCTCTAAGCCCTTATTTGCTTACGATATTAGCTTAATGCAGCACTCCAGAGCTGAGGCTTCGTCCTGCAATGCACAGCGGCGTCAACAACTCACGTTTCTGTAATTATTCCCCCAACAGAGATCCTTGCACTTGTTCAATGAAACAATCCCACTCGTGATGAAGAAAAAGCTTGGACTCTGATCTGTCAAACCCACATATACATTGCCTGTCTTAAAACCTACATGATTAATTCATCCTTGTGAGTAAATGTTGCCAGAACAGAGACCTTGGAGAGTAAATATGTATTTCCCCGATATCAAAAATGGAGCCCCTCTTTTATGCACACACTTTAGAGACTGCTAAGCTGAAACAGAAGGGACATTAAGATTCTTATTTCATTTATTTTGCTTAATGGGTCACTGTGAGTGCCTGACCTACTTCTGCAGTACAACTAATGAGGAAATGTGAGTTATACAGCTGATTTACTGTGAAACATCTTGGATACATAGCCAATTAGACTTAAGAGGAATAGTTATGTTTTCTTCAAATTGGGAATATATCAGGTTTTTAGTAATTCCAGTAATGTTATGTTATGTTATGGAGTAGGGTCTACCAACTGCATTTATCTAGTACACCTATTGTGTTGGATTTTAGAGAAATATTTCCATGCAAAAGAAGATCACTTTCTAAGCCTGCTTTCTTAATTCAGGGCCATGCTCACAAGTCTGTCTTCAATTGCCTGGTTGTTCATAGCTCTTGGGCAATAATCTAACCTAAAGATAACATTTAATGAACAGAGTCTTCAACAAAGTAGTTGAGATCACTGAACATCTTTGTTCTGAACCCTTTTGCTACAAGTGAATGTTTAAATGTACACCACTTCAATAAACTACAAAAAAATAAATGCAAATACATAAAATGTGAAAATATAAATATACAAGCATAAATACAAGAATATATAAATTCAAATAATACAAAAATAAAAATTAAAATATAAATATATATATGAATAAACATAAACATGTAAGAGCACGTCAAGTACACATATATATGAAAATATAAATAAAGTCTTTCAACTTCATTTCCTTCTACTGAGTTGCAATCAAAACACAACACCAAACAAAGAAGATGTATTCAATGAAGAAATGGGCTTGGGGTTTCTTGTCATCAAAGGGAAATAAATAAGTAAATTTAAATAACAGTCTTGGAGCCAGACCCACCAGAACAAGTGACTCCACTGATGTTGGTGGAGTGACAGCATTACACTGAGTGCAAACAGCACTTGCTCTCCTGCCCTGCTCTGAGCCTTCACACCTTGATGCATAAACCTAGAATACCTTCAAGAGCTCAACAAGTGCTCAGATTTACGAAGCCAAAGCCACATCTCAGTAATTTCCCTTCCTCTAAAGAGGGTTTTCTTTTGTAGCTGTGCTCACCCCCGCTAACCAGAGCCATCAGGAGGGTGTCACAAAAACACACACACAAACAGAAGCATGTGGGGAGGTGAATAATTAACTCTTGCCCTCCTTAACTCCTAAGGCAGGAGATAACCCTGTGGTGTCTGGGTGACGCTGGCAGAGCATCCTTATACACTTTGGGAAGCCACCCCCCTGTGCCTCCCCCGGCTCACTCACCTGGTGCCCCAGTGTACATGATGGAAAACACGTTAATAGCTATGGTAGCAGCATAAAACACTGGGAGGGCACGGAGACCATTGGGGACAGGATCTTCCTGCAGAGAAACCAAGAAGAAAAGGAAACGTTAGTTGGATTTTGCAGCAGATTAATGCCAGGACGAACCTCCATGTGGAAAACACATGCTCCCGAGTCAGTGCCAGGCAGGTGGAGCTTCTGGATGTCAAGGAAAGGATGGAGACCTGCCTGGTTACACCCAAATCCACAATGCTGGTCCTGGCAAGTACCAACACTCTGGAGAACCTCGACACTGTTAATGGGAACCAGGGACACATTTTACTTTCTGTTCAGCTGCAGACCTGCTGAGTGACCTGTGGGCAGGTTTCTTTCTGCAAGTGCATTCTTATTTATTTTGTGTCCAAGATGAGGAGTCCCTTTCACTTAGCACGACTGAAGGATGCCAAGCAGGAGAGGGCTTTGATGTTTTGGACCAGTGCAATGGTCCAAAGCTACATGGTCCAAATGCTACAAGCAGCAGTGCAATGCATCCATCTCAAAACCATATTCCTAAGCTTTCCATTTCGACCAAGACAGCCTGGCACTTAACTACCAGCTAACAGAAATCTCTGAAATCCCAAGTGTCCATATTAAACAGGTAACAGACATAAAGTGAGCAGCCAGTGCTTAGCATGGCACTGTGTCTGCTGCCCGCTGTGCTCTCGTGCTCGCAGCACTTGCAAGGAAAGTCTCAGCTGATGGCGCAGCGGAAACACGCCGTGTGAGCCGTGGACAAAGCCTTTGTGAGGGACTGCTTTGGCCTTTTGAGGGGCTCCACGTGTTTGCAAAGAGCCTGGCAAAGCTGAGGGCTGGCTAATTTGCTTTTATTTCTTGCTGCCATGAGCTATAAAAGGGAGCTGAGAAAAGGCTGTGGCCGCCCCGTGCTATGCCCTGGTCCCAGAGCGTGATGCAGATGGGCTGTATCTGCAGGGCCAGCTGCTGTTCACAGACACCCCCAACAAGGGCACAGAGCCCTGTAACTGGCCACAGACTCACAAGCTAGAAAGCTGCTCTTTTTTATGCATGCACACAACACAAGTCACTACCTGCTTATGCCAGAAGCTCTACAGATCTTACTATTTAGTGAATGGCACACACAGCAGTTGGGAGGCAATTTCCCTAACTTGAACTTTTTCCACCTCTTGAATGCTTAAAAATGTGGCTTTAATACCAGAGGTCATGTGACTTTGATGACTAATTTCTTAAGTTGCTAGGCTTTGAATACAATAGTGGAACCTTTCCTCATCTTTTATGCAACTTGAGTTATTTTTTATCCAAAGCTGAATCTGATCAAATCTAGCATCTGTTTTTATCAGTGACATTTATTTAGAGCAGAAATAAAGAAGGATGAAGCTGAGGTTACAGGTGGTACTATTTATAGCAGAAGAATTAATCCTTCATCTATTTAGGTTCCCTGTATAACTGCTAATATAGTGTCCCTTATTTTAGGTCACTGTCATGCACTGCACTTCCCCATTTTAGCAAGCTGAATGGTGTGAGAGAAATGGAAAAGGCAGATAAAAGTGTTCAAGTTTCCAGTTCATGCTGGGTGGCAGGCAAGTCACTTTTGCACTGGAGATATGTGGACTGATGTTACCTCAGGTCACTAAACCCCATTGATTCAGATTTCTTGAGAATCTACAAAATAGGCAGATGCCCATCTTCTAATGTCTGATGTGCTGAAAAACCAAGGCTTAAAATATCACAGCTTTAAAGTACCATTTAGAGTATCTTCAAGGGAGGACTGTTCTGTTTAAATTACAATCAGAACAGCTATTGTGAGGCTAAGTCACTGCCAGCAAACTTGTACTAATATAGAAGCAGCCTCAATGTACCATCCTCTGACCAAACAGAATATACAATATTAATTATCACACAGCACCTTCTAAGCCTCAAATACTTGTCAGATTACTTACTGTGAGTTTTCAGAACTGCTAAAAGGAAGTATAATTCAGAAAGCTATCACAAAAATGACTGGTCTCCTCCTGTCCAAAAAGCAAGTCACTAACTTTCAAGTCTGGAAATGCCAGCACTCAAATGGGAGGCTAAAACACAACATTCATACTAAGCACTCATTTTAATAGTGAGATTTCTTTACCTTGTTTAAAATGAAGAATCTGATCAGCACAAAGAGGATTCCAGACATTAAGCCAGATAACAGTGGGGAAATAAACCAAGAGGCAACTGTATTGAAGAAAGAATGAAACTTGAAATAAACAGTATTCTTGCATAATAGTTAAGTACATTTTTAATGAGCAATACATTTAAAACAGTTCTTGTACAACTGGAATAAATGTTCTGTATGTTTACTTACAACTGGTGCAACTCAATGTCCACCGACACTCATTACAGTCAAAGTAATGCTAGGCACCATTAGAAACATCAGCCAAAGCATTTCCTGCTAATTCTGCAAGTTTAGCAATCAAATTCATCATAAAAGTTTCCTGTAGTTTGAATCACAGCAGACCAAGAAAGTGCTGTAATTTCCTAATCACCACGACCACAAATGTTGCAAGCAAGTGGAAAGCAACTGCATCTAGCAGGATGCCATGCTGCTCCCAGGGTAACAGTCTCGAGTTCCAAAATGCCAGAGAAGCATCAACTGTAATGTATAATGTGTGCACATTTTTTGCAGGCCAGCACTGCAAGTGTCCAGGACTGATTTAACTGAAGTAGGTGGCAAAGCTCCCACTGATTTCAATAAAACCGGATTAGGGCAGCACTCTGGAAATCTCATCCAGAGTGATTTATTGTTTGCAGCATGGTTAACATTGATTCTGCTGTCACTGAAAACTCTCTTTTACTATTGACAGAATAAAAAAAACCTACATGTATTGCTAAAATTCAAATATTACCATGCCTGCAGCATAAAATCCTTTTACTAGAGACTTTAGGCTGCACCTCAAGTTCTAAAGGCTTCCAAAACAATAAAAAACCACTCCATCACATCCCTGCTTGGATGTACTGATCTTGGCAATGGGAGGCTATGAGTTAAACATGCTGTATGCCCTGAAGGTGGTGGGTGGAGAAACATGACTGTGGGCATTCACATGATAGCATTCACATTGTTGAGAGCAAGAACAGGGTAGTATGAACCACCACAAAAAGAATTAGAAGAGGAGGAATGTCACCTTGAACCATGTCTCCTGAGGGATAATGTGTCCCCAGGTTACCACTGGGGAAGTACAACTTTTGTCTTACCCCTTTCTGCACTGGAGACACACTGCAGCCCTCAATGAACATGGCACCAGTGCATTTTCTGAATGACACGACTGGGGTGGAAAATAAATTAATGAGGGAGTGCTATCAGCACAAAGCAGATTTCTGGGAATGTTTTTTGCAGGCAGCACACACTAGTTTCACATACCCCCACACATAAAAGGAGACAGCACTTACCAATCTTGACAAGCTGCATCCACTGGACACCCTGTGTGCCAATTGCCACCAGAGAAAATCCAATCGTAGCACCTACAATGCAATGGGTCCCTGATATTGGGAGTTTCAAGAATGATGCAATTAGCTGCCAAACAGCAGAACCTAGAAACAAACGAACCATATGGTATAAACAACAACAACAACAGTAATGTAACACAGAAAATTCTTTGCCACGTGCCCACATTCTTTTACAAGTGCTGCCTACGCTCCACATACATAAGAGAGATCTGCTAAAGAGAGTTTTGTTCCTGTTCTGTCTCTAAAAGCAGATACTAAGACAGTTTAATAGCAGCTTTGAATGCTACATCTTACTTTTATGACTGTTTATGACTAGCTCCCTATAATTCATAGCAGTTCTGCTTTCAGTATTTACAGCCTGTCTGATTAAGTACACAAACTGCTCCCAGTGTACATCAAGCTTAGAAAACCTCATCCTTGATAGCTGACCCTAGTGGGAAGCCTCCAAGTGATCAGTATGAGGAGGTATTCGCCATTTCACTAGTGAACTACCCATGCTCCTAAACTTGGATTACTACCAGACCAAGGTCCAACTTGTGGGGCAGAAAGATTTTATGCCTCATCTCAGTGATACACAGCCATTCAGTCCTCTGTAGGAAAAATGGACTGAGGAAGGAATAAGGACTCTCTTACTGCCTTCATTTGCAGCTCATCATTGCAATGGAGAAATTCAAGACTGCAGGGAGAAGTCATGGAGAAGCCAAAGGCATCCCTGGCAGAAGGAAATAAGGGGTTGTGGCTACTGGTCTATAAAGTAAATGCAACACCTGGTGTCCCAACAAGACATCCAGGAAGGATGCTGACCAAGAGTGCAGGGAAAAAAAGGTACCCCAAGCACCACTTTCAGGAGTTAGATCAGACACAGCTGGCCACCAAGCTCTCGAGCACGCAGCTCCATGCTCCGATTCATCTTCACTTTGCAAAGACACATGATCCCTGCTCCACTTGCAGTAGCACTAACCTCAGGACACCAAAATACTTTTGGGAGTAACAAGCTTCCTGTGGACCTCACCTAATATTAGAGAATTCTTACAAAGATGTCTTCTTCATCATAATACTTCATGGCCTTAAGACTAAATCTTCATGTATTGAGTCACCAGTGGCAGCAATCAGACTGCCATAAGAGATCCTGAATTTTCTGGCCCACGCCACCTCTCTTAACAGATCTGCAGCAGATACAGGTGATAAAGGAAGGTTGCTGAACATATGCTGGCAGATTACCCAAAGTTTCAACCTCCATCCTCAATTCCAACATGAGAAGATGGTTTGAAGGTCTTGAAACAGAGCCATCTGCAAATGGTGATTTGCTGGTATCATATGTGGCTACATTTGGAAGTCAACCAGTTTGTAAAACTGATCTCTCCTCGCATACTATCCCAAAACAACTGTTACTTCTCTTGCTAGTGGAAATTCTAGATCAATCAAGGAACACCTGCTCTTTAATTTTTTGGCTTCTTTTCCCCTGGACTAAAATAAAAATAAAAATAAAAACACTTTGAAGCCTTTGACATGAACCAAGAGACCAGCAAGTGGAAGTGAGGAGAAGAAGAAATCAGATGGCCACATCTGAAAGAAGCCAAATAAAAAGATAAGCCAACTATAGATATGTAATTACAAAATAGTCAGTATAAAAGCCAGGGAAAATGCAACCAAGCCACAGCTGCACTGCAAATGTCTAGTGAGGACTGGTTTTTGGGGCTTTTTTTCTGTCAGGGGAAATAGAGGGACTATGGAACTATTTCTTGTTTATTTAACTTCATAGAATTACAGAATGGTTTGTGTTGGAAGGGACCTTTTAACATAATCTAATTCCAAACCCCATGCCATGGGCAAGGACACTTTCCACTAGACCAGGTTGCTCAACTGAAAACAAACAGGAGAGAAAGAAAAAGGTGGTGGAGGACCAATGGATGGTGTGAGAAGGGCAATGCATAATCTAAAGAAGTTTAAGGAAGCACATTAAGGAACAGAAGAAAATACAAAGGAAGCCAGAGCAGGATTTTCCTCTGTGACTTGCAGCACTTTAACTACCTACATCAAAGCTTTACCTCCTCTTAACATGAAATGTATGTTCCCAACTTTTAGCTTTGCAAAACTAACCTAGGAAGGAGCTCACTAGGTTGGTCAGAGTCCCAAATTCATACTGTTCATGCCTGCTGACAGTGTGGCCCACACCTTTTCCCCTGGGCTAATATCCCCTAAAGACAGAGGGTTGGCTGCGGACTGCCCTGGCCAGGAGTTGCCTGTACCAGCTTTTGGCCAGAGTGAATTTCATGCTCCCCTGCCACATCCATTCTCCTGAGGCTCCGGTCACCTGCAGGACTAGATTAGTGCCTTGCTCTGCTAATCTTGGCTGGGATGTCCTCTCTGTTGGTGGCATCTCCTTACTCACATCGGCTGCTGACTTCAGCTCCCACCAGAACCTCTAGAACAACACACAGGCAAGTCCTGACAGTAACCTGACAACTAGTTAATGCTGGGGAAACACTACATTTTACCCCCAAGGGCCACAGTCCTTAACTTCTCACCTGCCAATTAAACAACATTTTAATATGCTACAAATTACTACAAGATGCTACATTTAAAAATTTTAATCCCATTACTTCCTGCTTCCTTTTCTCTTAGGAGAGAGAAGGTCGACCTGAAAATTACATCTGGTGTTTGCTGCAAGCATCAAAGGATCTTCCATCAACATCTGGAAAGAGGATACAGTGACTTTTGGTCTCTCCCAGACTGTTGACTCATTTAAGCCTCATTGAAATTCAGAAGCTAAATCCATTTGCAAAAACATGACCATGAGGCATGAGAGAACAGGGTGGGGGAAAATGCAGAGCAAAAACAGAAAGAGGAAAAGAAAACATCCAAGAAGGCTCAGAGAAAACAAAGAAAAATATTATAGATCCAGAGAAAAGCTGAAGATGGATTTGAGGAAAAAAGAAAAATGAAATCTGCATTTTCTAGCTTGTGATTAATTCTGAGACTTAAAATGTGGAATTTCTTCTTAATGCCCCTACTGGAGGAAGGGAATGCAACTGGTCAAGAAGTTCACAGAGGCTTATGTAAATAAGCATGCAAATAAGTTGTTTTCTTTGAGCTTCTGGTCAGTGGCCTCTGCAGGGGGTATTTGAGACTTAAAACTTTGCCCTGACAGGATCAGGATATCAGAAATAGATACAGAAAAGAAAATGGACCCTTCCTTCAATGGGAATCACGAGTATCAAGAACACACAGATCACTTAACATTTCAAAACGTGTGAATTGCTCCCAGCTCGTGCCCATGGGAGAAGATGGAGCTATCTCAGCAAGGACAAGGATACGAGATGCAGGTGGAATGGTGTTAAAAACCCACCCTACACCTTGAGGGAAAGACCACAAACCTGCAGCTGACCTTGCAAGATATCAGGAAAGATGAACTGATGGTGGGGGCCCAAGAGTTCTTGAGGTGGTTTAAGGTGGGACCATTTGTGCAAGTGGCTGTGGTCCCAGCAGTGATTTCTTGCTAACCAACCCTTCTTCCCCTTGGGCATGAAAAGGTGGCCAACCTTCAGGAGGCTCAGAAGCAGCCAAAGAACCAAGAGAACTACCTCCATACTCTCAAGCACACAAAGCCACCTCTGACAACTGCAGAAACTGTCACTCAATGTCTATTTCAATCCATTATTATTTTCTTTTTTTAGTAATTTTTAAAAAGTGCTAAAATTTCCCCTTTCCCGAAGGAAAACAGGAAAATAACCACATGTAGTAGATCTCTGCACAGACTCACCCATCTCATGTGCGGGTCTTGCGTAAAAAGTGTGAGGAGGTTAGAAGGGATAGGTGGAAATGCTATTTAGGTCAGGTTTAAGTAGGTTTAAGGAAGAAAACCTTTAAGTGGAACATCCCTTTCAAGCAGAGGATGCTGCGATGGCTGTCACGGGATGTCACCAACCTGCCAGACTGAGGTGGGAGGGCTGGCCCCTTGCCGGGGCTGCCTCTCCCACACCTGGAGGGTTTCCTCCCTCCTGCCTCCTGCCCTTTAAAAGCAGGTTTGCTCCTTGAGGGAGCTCTCTAAAAGCTCACAAAGCCTCTTGCATATAAACAAAGAGTAAATACCGTGGCTTAATGTTACTTACCTCAGAATATGCTGTTTGTTCTGAACAGAGATTTAGTTAACTACAACCACAAGCACGGGGGCAGACTCTAAGGCACTTTCCTGCTGTCGTTTGGGTCAGAAAAACTTAAAGACCTTAAATGTGTGATTATCTTTACTGCTTCCTTGGTTTTGCCGTGGGCAAGGGTGAAGTGTAGGACTAATTACAATCACTCAGCGAGACAACCAGTTTACACAAATGTTTTGGGATTTTCTGTAACTTTTTCAAAAAAGGATTCCTTCTCATACATATTCATTGCAAACTGCTGATTCTGTAGAGTCTTCTGAACAGACACAAATGTTATGCTTTTATATTTTCCATTTACCATCACAAAAATTTCCAAAATAATTTTTTTCAGTATCTTATAGGATCCATTGTGTTAAACATATCTTTTCATCTATTAGTTAAAATGGCTGAACCACTGAAAAATGTAAATTACTAGAAGCATTTAAAAAAATCATAGGAGACTTAAAAAGGAATACAGGCCCTGCATTCACACAAAAACACACGTGCAGGTCCAGAAGATGGGAAGACGTAATTAACAATGTTCACAGCCAGCGAGCAGGGTGACAAATACACAACAAACGTTACATGGAATAAGAAATTGTTACTTACCAACCATTGCACTCACTTCTCCTGCCATCAGCAGTGGGACAGTGTTGTTGTACAGGTTAACGTCAATGATACCTTTCCGAATTGTTTCTCCTACTTTTGCTCCCAGCAATACTGAGCCAGTGGTTTCAAAAACTGAAGCCAAAATGCAAGCCTGGCGTAAGGTAACAACACCAGAGCCCACAGCCGTTCCGAAAGAATTTGCAACATCATTTGCACCAACCGAAAAAGCTAAAATAAAAGCAATGATAAAACCCACAATGACCATCCACAGGTACTCATCCATTGCCATCTTTCCCCAAACCGTAGATTAGCTTCCCCTTTGCAAATAGTTAATAGTCAAGGCTGGAGGGCACCGCAACGGATTTGGAAAGCAGATTTCTTGTAAACAATGAGTTCTCTCTGGAAAGTGCTGGGTAGTGTTAGAATGTGAAGAAACTGCTAACTGCTGATTTTCAAACTACTATAAATACTGTTCATTTGGCTGCCTTCGGTCAGCAGTGAAACACATTCCATATTTTGCTTCCAAACCGGTACAACTGCGATGTTCTGTCCTGCAACAGAGAAAAAAAAAAAAAAAAGAAAAAATAAAAAGAAAATTTAAAAAAAAAAGGAGGGGAATACTCAGCAGAGCTCATAACAATGCGCGTTTTCATAAGTAAACAGATGATTTAAACCCACTAATGGGGTCCTACCTCAGCATGTGACTGCTCTAATCATAAAGCAATTCAGAAAAGATTCAAATTAGGTCACCTCCAAAGCAATATGTTTCTTGCAATATCACAGAGCAAGAAAAGCAATTTAGAAGGATTTAGAAAGTTTGGGAGTTTTGTTTGTGTAGAGTTTACCAAGCAGAGCAATAAGCCCTCTTTCTAGCAGGAGGATTCCTCTTGGCTTTTTGTACCTAGCGAATATAAAACATATAGAGTACAGAAACCATTTCATACAGCCTGACACCCAGCTGACAAATAACACCTAGCACCTCTGATCTCAGCAGAACTCTCAACATTTTAACAGCTGCAGCCATGGATATGCTCTTTTGAAAAATTATTATATATATGTGTCTGTCTAGGAAACACCACTGAAAATACTCTGAAGAACATTAATATTCATTTGTTGCTGTTATCAAATCCCATGCAGTAACAATACAGTTTCCTTACAGCTTTTCAGTCACTGAAACAGCACAGTAATTTCAGTATTTCCATGTATCCCTACTAGATTAGAGAACTCTATGAAAAAGGTGCAACAAAAACATTGAACTGTTTTTTTCCTATAGATAGTTACCAATTACTAGCAGTTATTATATTCAAACTACTGTCATAGATATCTTTGAGTATTTATTTTGACGATTTCAGTTTTATGACTGCCTTTTGAACTACACCTTTCTTAGTCCGATAAAAGTGTAAGCTCTTTCAAAGCAAAAAAACAGACAGAGAAAAAGGCAGTTTAAAAAACAAAACCTCCATCATCCCAAAGACTGTTAGAGCGATAAGGCCCACAGTGATAAAGCTAGAAGCAGGTCAAAAGCTAGAAGCAAATTTTCCCAAAGCACCTGTCTCCTCCAAGGGGTAATTCTCGTCTGTAACTGGCCACCACAAAGGTGTCCTGTGGCAAGGAGTTAAACGAGCATTTAGCAGCAAATATGCATGAGCCAACTCCACCTGTTTTAAGAAGCACTTCTTGAGAGCAGGGGATGCCAGATTAAAGCTCTGAGCCCACCTCCTGCTCACTCTATTTCCCCACAGACACTTCAATTTAATACAATATTCCCACATGCACGGTTTCAAGATCCTGCTTAATTTCCATCAATGACCCAAATGCAATAGAGGTCCTGCAGTAGCAAGGAGGACGGGTGTCTGAAACCCCTGAAATAACAGTAAAATTAAAAATTAAAAGAGATTTTGCATATTCCTGAGGGGCTGGATCCTTGAGAACAACCAAGAAGAAAATAACACATCTATCCGTAAGTTTTTTTTCCTAGAAAACTCTTAAATTGATGTCAAGGATTGATGTTTTCTCTACATATACATATTCAGCAAAAAAATATCCCTCTTTTTTTCTGCAGGCTCCAAACTGACTGAACAACTGTTGCTCCAGTCTTTTCCAGACATGGAGCAGACATCGATCCTTGAATGCCTTACACTCTGAAATAACATTTCATAAAGTCTTAATGGCTAAAAACATTTGTATAAGGATTTTTATACTATGAGATAACATGAGAAAATGAAGCATGTTTTCTGTTTGAAGACTCGTTGCTTTTTTATAATTCATGAGCACTCAGTCCATTGAGTGGAAAAGGACTTGACAGAAACCAAAAAGGCTAATGATATTTGGAAGAAACAATTATAGTTAGCACTTGTCTGGCTGAGAATGAAGACAAAACCCCACTAAAAGCACTTGCTAAAAAAATTCTATTATGCATATCAGATTTTTGCTTGGAGATGAAATGCTGGACTAGGGTCCTTCCTCGATCCTGGAGATTAATGATTAAATTCTTCATCCTGCATGGATTTCCACAGTATCTTTGCCAAATCAGCCTCAGTGCTCCGGTTTCTTCTCCTGAAAATGAGCAAAGCTGACTGAGGTCTATGTGTGCATCCACAGACTCTGTGATTACATGAGACCTATTTCTTTGGACCAGCTAGATGAAAGCACACCCTTATTCCCCATAGACATCTGTCTTTTCTCCACTTATCTACCAACCTACCAATTTATTGTGGCGACCCAAATCCTGGGATAAGAAAGAGCAGGGGGATTGTGACATTCCGCCACCGCAACAGAATTCATGGGACAATGTTTGCCAAATCTGGCTCCTCCAGCCACAGCAAGTTCCTGCAGTTTCCAAAACAAACCACTAAGTCACAAGGTTGCCTTTATTAGCTTCCCTGGGAGAGGGTGGGGAGAACTCCTCCAGATGGTCCCAAAGAAATTAAGACTTCAAGTGTGTGTATGTGTGCTCCTAAATGGCCGCATGAAGGCCAGAGAGTCTCCAAAAGACTGTCAGCAGGGCCTTTGGCAAGCGGCTCAGAGAGGCATAAACTCCCTCCCTGTGAAATAGGATATATGGCCTCGGGAGAAAGGATGTCTTAAGTAAGAAGTCACCCCTCCTGTCATTTTAAGCAAGGTGATGGTTCAAAATAGAGCTTCCTCCAAAACTTGAGAGGCTCAACTTGATGTGTCCACTGCGTTGGCACAAGCAACCACACAGCAGTGGCCAAGCTGTGTCTTTAAGAAGATGGAAATCAAAAGGAAAAGAGGAATAAACACGTGTTTAAAAATTAACATGTAGGCTGCTTTTGAATGGCTAGGTGTTACTACTTTCAACCTTCAAAAATGGTAAGAGATTTTAAATGCTTATAAAAAAAGAAAGGGAAAAAAAAAGGCACATCTCTGCTGAGAAAGTTTTCAGAAATGCAAAATATCCTGCAAAGCAGGCCAGTGACTAAATACAGACTAAATCTTGTAGCACGCTTCTTTCTAGAGCCCAAAATACATCTGGCATGCTCAGACACGCTGAGCTATGCCCCTCATCACCTAATCTAACCCAGGAGCCTGTGGTTTTTCATGTTGTTACTGGGATGAAAAAGAAACTGGAAAAAACACCATGCAGCAGGGAATGGCAGGTGATCTGCTCTGTGTGTGACACTGGGAAGTCACCAGCCTGTGTCTCTCCTCATGTTTCATCAACGTGCCTCTTTGCAATCCAAATGCAATTCCACCTGACCTGCTGGATGCTGGGAGACCCTCCCATCTACCTCTGGGACTGACGCCGCCTCTGCAGTCAGGTGTGCTATGCTACCACAGCAGACTCTGGGAGGAAAAGTACATTTTCCTATTTAGGCTTTGGATAACTCTTCCTGAACCAGCCCTACCTGTCCTGCCATGCTGCAAACTCACACTTGGGCATCAGCAGGGCAGAGGAACTGTATTAGGACCAGGGAGCTGCAGGACCTGAAGCTGGAGCTCGCATCTCTGATGGCTGTGAGAGTGGAGAGAAATGTGTAGAGATGACATTTCAAGCTGTAAGAGGCTAATTCTGCATTAAGGCAGGTTTTTTAGCTAATAGAGTTTTCTTATGATGCATCGTCAGCATACCATATTTAGGAAGTCTCAGTTTAAGCCTTTTAAGCAGACTTAGAAACCTGCACCTCAACAAGAAAAATCTGATTTCTGGAAATGCTAAGCACGTCTCTCTGCCTCACTGGCAGATGATCCAGACACCCCCCTTGGACTGTACTTTGTTGTTAACTAAACAGCTTGTTATAACTCTGTCAACGCAGAGTGCTGTTTCTTCCCTAAGGGAGAGATGAGAACAAGACCTAGGTAAAAAAGCACCTTGATTCATGCACAATGACAAGTGAATCCTCAGGAAAAAGTTAGGATCTTGTGGTAATCATGAGATCATTTTAGGACATGTTTATATATGGACATTTACTAAGACAGCTCTCCTGGAAATATTTCACAGTACACTACTAAGCCTAGACAAGTTTTAGTGAAAAAATAATACTATATTTGAAAATCAAGGATGTCAACACTGCTAAACAAATTGCTGCTAAAGAGAACAGAGAAGTATCTAATAGCAGGAAAGAATGGATAAATAAAAGCTCAGGACTAAGTTCAAATTCTAAGGAAGGAATCAGAGTGCTACAGGAACAAACAGAGATCCCATAAATATCCTTTAATCTTCTCTTCACTGAAAATTAGGGAAGAACCTACAGCACACAGTGTGAAACACTTTAAGGTATGCAGCTCATACCATACATAAATCTTGCTGTAGGCAGCTCTCCCACTCTCAGAAGCTGCCCCATGCTGCAGCTGAAAATTTTCTTCTACTCTGGATGGGACAGAGATTCTGCGATGTCCCAGTTTTAACCAATTTGTTGTTGCCCAAGTATGAACAAAAAATCAAAGGACAGCATCTAGTGTAGCATTTCCCAAAATAATTTTTATGACTACTCTGCTTTGCATTATGGCCAGGCAGGCAAGGGAGGACAATTTCTTTTCCTCTGCTGTGTTGAAAACAGTAGACGTTTCATGATTGACAGTGGCACTGAATTTGTACTGACAGGCAGGTTCACTTCTAGTTACCAGCGGCTGAAAAGTCTGTCTAAAATGCTTACCGGACAGCAGCTTCTAGGAGGTTAGTCCATATCCTCTCTATTTCTGTATGTTGCTTTTTATACAAAACTGATCTGTCAGGCTTCCCACCTATGCATATAAACTCAGGCCAGATCTGGCATTCCAGTCTATGGGTACTAAACACAGCACTACATAGAAACCAAGCCTGATTTATAGCCAGAGCTACTAACATCATTCATATCAATAGTCCTTATCATTTCCAGTTCATGCTCAGGCCACAAGGCTCACAAATTCTTTACTTTAAATTACTAACGCTACATTCATGATATGAAAGGTGGTATTGAATCAAGTGGTTCAAGACTGAGAACATCCCTATATGGCTCTAAATTACATGCACAGGACTTGTCACAAGGCCAAACATTATGCAAGTTTAATGCTCCAGTACACAAAAAGCACTCCCGACTTACTATAAAAAAAAATCAATTACCACATCAGCAGAAGCAGGTTTTGTATCAATCGGTTCCTATTTTAACACATTCACAATGTGTTTAAGCATACTTCATGCTACTACTTGATATGGAAACAAGACTGAAGTTGATAGCTTTCCAAGGATTCCCATCCAGTTTAGCATTGCAGAGAGGGACTGTCACTGTCAGCTCCCAAAACTTCCAGAGGATGCTTCCTTTTCTTAGTCCCTATCAGCTTTTTGTTCCCACCACTGAAGGGTCAAAAATGCATATAAAATATCTAGCATGAGATTTTGTTGCTGAAAACATTCACTAAAAACACGGATAGCAATCACTTTCAGCAATTCTACAAACAAGAAAGGTAAAGTATCAACAAGTTCTCATGCATTTGCTAGTAAGTAACATTAACTCTAACTTTTTCTCTAACTAAACAACAATTTGATCCCTCAGTGTCTGAACGAAGTCATTCTAACAGGCGAGTTGTTTTTATGACTCAATACTACAGATTTTCAAGATCCATTCAGAGAAAACAAATGTTCATGGTTACAGAAAACATGTTTTATAAAAGAAAACCATGCAGTCTTTAAAACTCACCAAGTATTAAAAAGTTGTTTCAAGAGAAAAAGGAGCTAAGTTCTTCTAGCAACCTTCCCTCCTGATTGTAAATACAGGTTGAAGTCTAAAATAGACATCCTATCATTCAGCACAGTCACATCTGAACATGCAAACTTTCAGAGGGTAGAAAGAGGGCTATAACTTACACCAGGCAGTCCGGGGATAAAATTCACTCCGGCACAGGAGAGCACACAAGACAACACCGAGAAGCATCAATGCGAGTCCAGATTCTTATTCAGTAGGTGAAAATCTGCCTCCTCTTAAGCAAAGAATTCTGCTGGGGGTGGGCACTGATAAAACACAACACTGCGTCACGACTGCACCAGAGAGACAAACCAATCCAATGAAGCTCGTATTAAAAGCAACAAAACGTTCCCTTCCCTCCCCCCCACCCCCAGGCATAGTCATAGACAAGAAAGGAAATCTCATTTTTGACTGTCAGCTGGGCATTTTGGTGAGATCAGGTAATCTCTGAGGAGTCCCAGATCTTCTACTTGCAAGCACACTTAAATGCACTTTTAATTCAAGTGCACGTGACAGTAAGGTATGTACGTCCAATTTGGGAATGATGTTGCATGCTTGATACTTTATCCATGTCAGTAGAGGTCCCACAGGCTACACAGACTGCAGAAAGTTAAAGATGTGCACAAGTTTTGACTGGATCAATGCCTAAGCAAACAACTTCACTTTCAACAGTTCAGCCTAAATTACCCAATCCAGATTCCTTCAACCGCTTTCCTTTAAGTGGGAAACATTTTTGCACATAAGTCAAGGCAAAACTAATGTTTGCCTAAAAGTACTCGGCTTAGCTTTATAGAAAATATTCGCTCTAAGACCAAGTAATGCAGTTAAGCTATCAAATTCAGCAAAAAGGAATTAAAATCAAAACTGCATTGTCACAGTTAAAAGTCTGACAGACAAAAATTTATTTCGATACATTTATGGTTTATAAAATAAACTTTTTTAAAATGATGCTTTTAATTTATCTGCTAGGTTTTACTCCTTTCTGAGTCACTAAAAGGCATATAATCATATTCCAACTTAATAAAATGAAATCTGTAAATTTTCTTCATCCTGAACATCTGAGAAAAACCAAATCAATTTAGATTTGTAAACACAGACTTGGAAGCATAATCCTTTCCTCATGTATTTTTTCAAGTTTGAATAAGGGATATTTCCTAACAAGAAGTCAGAAGTTTTCTGAATTGGCTAAATTCAGCTGCACATCTGCAGGAATAATTTGGTAAAACTGAAAAGTGTTTTACATTTCTTAAGAAAACACACATGGATTAGCAAGCCTACATCACCTTCTAAAAAGAATTAGGGCAAAACTCCAGCTAGAAATTTGCAATGAAGAAATGACATTAAACCCCCCCCCCAAAAAAAAAATAGTTATAACTATTGGGTGATGATTATTTTTAAGAAATGCTGATCCTTTATTTAAGGTCAATACCCAACTATTACTAAGTCTGTGATATAGCTGCTACCCTTATGAAAAGCTACATCTCTTAAGTCTGGTTGTGATGTCTTTCCTTTTGCTTCTGTAATAGCTGCCAAACAGGCTTCCAATTTTTAGAAAACTGAGAGACAAATATTTTCACAATAGTTTTCCCTTATGGACAAAAGCAAGATATTTTAACAACAAGTACATCAATCTTTTTCTGCAGATTATATATCTTAGCACATTTTTTTACTTTTTTTTTGTCTTAACAAGTAGCATCAATCGATTCAAGTGAGAGCGATCACAATTGTAAACATTAAGTCAGCCTGTATTTATAGATCTGGATTCCAAAGTTTTAAGAAAGTGAATAAACAAGCACAGAACTTCTTGGAGCACTTGTTTAACTTTATAAAGTAAAAAAAAGAAACAAAAAAAAAAATGCAAAATATTATTTCCTGTTCTCTTTATATCTGACGTCTGCCTCCAGCCCAAAGGGTCCGAATAAGTGTTAAATCCATCCTAGTTCTCCTTAAAGGACCATTCCCCCAGGCTAGAGCAACCACCAGCAGCGTGCAGATGCAGGTAAAAACGCTGTGGAGGGAACATGTCCTTTGAGAGGTATCTATTTCCATTTCAAAGCCCAGAAGCTGCCGGCCTGACCTGTGGGAATGGTCTCAGACCCAGGAGAGCCACAAACTGGAACCATTTGAGCGCAGCTTCCCACGAGCCAGCCCGGCCACAACGGTGGTTTCTTGTTGACCTAAGCTTCAGAGCTCGGTCTACACGCAAAGCAAAGGATATAATAAACAGCACAGAGAAAAGGAAATATCTTCAAAGATTTTGTTCTGCTTAATCAGCATTGTGGACTTCAGGCATGGGAAAATTCAAGCCAAGATAGGTTGACCATTAAAAAAGAGTTGTAATTTGGGACACCACTAAAGAAGCAAGCAAAGGAAAATTTATAAGACCACAGAATAAATTGCGAGGATCAGTTTTTGGAAATGGCAGCGCCAGTTTGGTTCCCATCAAATCAAATATCTGTAGAAATGATAAATTACAATCTCTATCAGAATCATAATTTGGTTTTAATTGTAATTTATTCTGGTAAATTCACAATTGATAGATCCTTCTTTGATTCAACAAATTCATGCTAGGCAGATTTATATTCAGGCTTAAATAATGTAATAGGACAAGCCAACTTAAATATTTAATTTTAAACCCCCTTTGTTTTCCATTTCTGCATCAGCTATTTTCTGAAAGATGCCCAGATTCTCATTTCCCAGTGACCACTAAAACAAAGTTTATTTTTCAACTTAGTGTAACTTCTATAACAAATGTAACTGGACTTTTTTTGCCATTCAGGTTGGAAGGCTACATATGTAAGTGATTATTTGGATTTTAAAACACATGAATTTTTAGTAGAAAATAATGGGGGATAAGTATAATTGTCTAACATAAAAAGCTGTAAGATTTGGAACCTGAATACTTGTGAAATGCATTTAGCCAGAAACAGAAATACAATAAAAACATCCAAAAGCTGCAGAATATTGTTCCAGTTAGATTGCGCCAGCTTAAATAAGGTTAGTGACCAGGCACAGGAGCTTCTGAGCTCTCACATACCTGCTGGTACTCTAAAATTGGGAGCCATAAGCAACTAGAACTGGGGACCCTGACCCTGCCTGGGAACCCTTATTTCCCCTCAATCCATACACAAAGAAAATAAAATTAGTGAGGAGGAATGAAAATGGGTGGCAGATGGCTGCCCATAGTATCTCGAAGAAATCCAGCTCTTGTTACACCTTCTTCTTTCTGGTACTGAAGGCCCCCGTGACCATCTCCACCATGAGGGCCTTGAAGCAGGACACCGCATGCCAATCATTACCTGGAAGTCAGCCCTGAGGTCCTTGAGACTAACAGAGATTTAACACTGCTCTACCAAACACAGCTCCTCCTGTTGGTGCTCTGATAATTCTATTACACCCAATGAATACCAACAAAACTCTGAGCATCTGCTCTGCAGAGAGCTGCAAACACACTTCAAGTTGAAAAAAGCCAATAAAAGCACATCTGCTTTTGCATATTGGATAGCAAACTCCAAAACATTCTGTTATCTATCAGTATAATCTCCAGAAGAGATACATCTGTGTTTCACTGCAAGAAAAACCATCTCAGGGACTCTCTGGAAAGTTTAATGTGGTAGACATAAAAATTAAGAAGTCATTTAGCATTCAGGGATGGAGCAACTCCTCTGCTCTAAGGAATCAAACCCCTTGGATGGGCTTTCTTGATGGCTCTGAACTCTGTCACCCTGCCATACAAACTTTTTGTTTCCAGCGAGCCTGTGGGCTCTCAAAGAGGACATCCCACCCCAGTTGGGGGACTTCCACTCCCAGTGGTCGAGGTGAATTAGCTGTGCTTGCACAGGCATGCATGGAGAGCTGCCATGTTACAGCATGTGACTCTGCTTGAGATCACACTTGTCTATTGAGTGAGAGAGCCCTGGGAAATGAAAGGGAGGAACCCACAAGTGGAATTGCTGGAGGCCAAGGCTGGCACAGAGGATGACACGGGCTCCGGGCTCCGGGTGTTGTGTGGCCTGGGAGAGCCATGCTGACTCCAAGCCCTGCCACAGCACAAGCCCGTGTCAAGCCAGGAGGAGTTCAAAGGCAGCAAAGCAATTCTGAAGGAGCAAGGCTTTGGCCAGAGCTGATTCATGAGAACTTTGCCCCAATTATTGCTGGGAACTGGACTTGGATCGCCTGTGACTCCAGTCGATTGTCCAGGGACGGAGTGTACCTATGTCCATAGTAAGAGCAAGGAAAATGGTGAACTGCTGTTCCGAGCCACCCTGAGCTTAATCTTCCCCTCCCCAGACCCACATCCAAAAAACCCAGTCAGCATGGGCATAGTATTATAAAAGCCCTGGCTACTACTGACAACTCGAGGAGCATTATCCTGAAATACTAACAGACCTGTACTGACTTCACAGAGAACATAAAAACTGCCCATGAAACACTCCTGTGGCAATCCAAATATATGCATTTTGAAAATTCAGAGGCTTATGCAAAGATGCCCTTGGTGAAAAGCCAGAGTGTGGTTGCCAAAAGTCAACAATGCAAATTTTTCAGATAAAGGAAACCTGACATGTCCAGCCCCAGATTGCCTGCCATTTCCATTTCAGTTTGGGTTTCAGAGAACAACCACTGTGGAGCCTTCTGTTTGAGCCAGAAGAGATGGCTGGAGCTCCCTTGAGTCCTGCAACCCCCTCTCCAACAGAGCTGGAGTGAGTGAGTAGCTATCAACATGCCAAGCCACACTGGCTGGCTCTTACCGACAACCTCCAAAATCGGTGTGGCCCACAGGACAGAAGATCAAACTCTGCTGAAATGAGCTAGCTGAATGTCAAAAGAAGGTAAGGACGAGGGGTATAACCAGACAGAGGAGGGATGACAACACTCAGAGATGTCAACCAGGGTTATGGGGGTAAATGGAAGTAGATGAGGCCAATACATCGTGGCAATGGAAATTTTGCTGCTTTTTTTTTTTTTCCCTATGAGCATTGCAGTAATAAAGAGATAAAGGTGGAAACAGCAATGAAAGCTGTGACCTTAGCTTCATTTCACAGGAATAAGAGCCAAATATTACACCAGGAGTCTGGTGACCATGCTTATGCTGCCTGGTGACCATAGAAAGCATGGCTTCTGCCAATTAATAGGCTTGTTTCCCCCTCAAAGTCCAATAGCTGCTGATCTCTGCTCTTCTGAGTCCATGTAATAGTTTACATCTGTGTCCTGTAGCCCTTGCTGACAGAGACATGAGGAGCATGATGGTGAAGCAAATACCTTGAGTCCCACCTCCCAGGCAGCATTAACATCCTGGTTGCTTCACCGTAGGTTGACAATGCTACTGAAGCAAAGAAGTGGCCAACAGACTCGCCACATAGGCTAGGGATTAAATCACTGTCAGTGCAACAGGCCAAAGAGCGTCCCACAGCTGGGTTCTTGGCTTAGCAAACAACCTCCAAGAGGACTTACTAAGGGTGTGTGGTCACGTGAAGCAGGTTGAGAAAAGTTAGGCTTTATCTCTCATGGAGAGCCAGGGAGCAAACCCAGTGGGTCCAGCACCAATGTCCAGGTGGAGCACTAAGAATCTTCCTACAGGTTCGGGCAAGATAATGGGACACATGGACTGACGAGTGTATTCATCTTCAGAAAGAGCTTGGACGACTAGGACTTCCCTGCTTGACAGAGGCTGTAGGGAAGAGCAGATTCTTAGGCAGCTGAACATATTCAGGGCCGGTGGCTACTGTGCATCATCCTCAGGAAAAGGTGTTCCTAGCTAAGCCACGACGATGACAGTGACACATTACAGCAGGCTGACGGCTGCCCAGAGGAGAAAAGATAGAAAGGATGCTGCTGAGAGGGGCAAGAATAGCAAAAGGGATTCCATAAGGAACCCTCCCCTCTTTCCTGCCTTCTGGTGTGAGAATCGGAGCTAGTTGTGCCAGGATCCTGCTATGCCCACCATGGCTCAAGCTGGGACTTCTCTAGACTATGCACTTCCCTCACAGAAAAGGACCAGCCCAACAAGGGGAATGGCACAGCACTGGCACAGGCCTTTCTGCTCCACACAAACACTGAGAAGAGCCACACCTGTCCAAGGAAGGGTGAGAATTCCAGAACTAGCTGAAAAAATCAAGCAGAAAAGGAGAAAATAACCCCCCAAAAATAAGTAAGTCTATGGCAGCCATCCAATCAACCACACTGTGTCAAGAGTGCTCAGAAATATGGAACATGAAGAGCACATTTCTTGCAGGACCTGGAGGGGACCATGGTCTACCTCTGTCATACTGATAGGGAAAATTTACTCACTGTTATCCATAAAACGAATGAGCAAGTAGATAATCATATAAATAAAGAACACTGAATACTCAGGCAAAAACAATATAAAATATTTTTTCCTTTAAGGAAGTAATCAAGGAATCTATAACTAATTTTAAAAATGGTTGTTTCTTGTCACCAAGACTTTCAGAAGTCATATAAATAATTTCCTCTTCCATCTCTTCTACAGATAAATTAAAAAGGAGAAAATTAGTTATACCATTTCTTTAACTATCAATCAGTTTATCCACTTTGAATTAAGCAGGTATTTAATTAAATCAAATTAATAAAATATGTGAGGAAAAGAGTTGCTCTGAAACAGTGGAATACATTACTCCCAAAATGGGCTTAATATTTCAATCAACACCGTCTCCAAGCCTTTAACCAGATATCTTTCACAATTTGATTTTTTCTTCTTAAAACTTCGGCAGACATGAAGATATCTTAATCACTTAAATTAATACAAATAACTAAACAGATTACAACAAATTTGGACTATATTACAAGTTTGTTTCTTTCAAATCCAAAGTACTATGGTTTTAAAAGAAAAATAGTCCTTTTTAGTTTTAAAAATTTCTCTATCAAGCAAAAAGTTTGCAAGAAGTTTACATTCTCTAAAGCAATCCAGAACCTGGACCATATTGTTAACTGATGTACTTTCAATCTGGGATACACTGGTGCACAAATTGAACGTGAAATGCAGGGTGCACAAGATTATTCTCTGTCTACCTGAAAACCATCATCAGTTACTGAAAAATCTCATTTAAAATTTAAAAAAAATTACAAACTGACCCACCGGCTACTCTCATCCTGGGATTCTATTTTAACTGAGATTCTCTAAATCTCTGTTTTTTTACTCAAAAAACAGAGTAATTGCACAAACTCAGAGACACAGTTCCCCATCTAGAAAGTCTTCCACAAGAACACGCAGAAACCCACACTGAGTGTGCCTCATGGGCAAACACCAGGAGAGGAGTAATGCTGGGAGAAACACTAGGTGAACACAGAGGTACAGGTAACACGAAGAAAACAAATGTGCAGATTTACTTGTTCCAGTCAACAACAGTAGCTAAAGTTTATTGATTTCAGTTTCAGCAGCTAAAAATCCATGAAAACATTCTTTTATGATACAGACAATACTATCCCATATTCAAATTTCTATCAAAGTAATAAAATAAGCTAGGATTTTCTCACAGTCATTGCAATTTACTTATCATTTAGTACAATAAAACCTATTTTAAAATGTAAATATTATAAAGTGCAAATAATTTCTGTATCCCATTGTGATTTAGCAGTTCGATTATTTGGAAATATCTAAGTAAAGAGACTGAAGAAATATAACCCTTAGCTACAAAAATAGCTGGACACATTCTCAGCCACTGTCTCTCAACTGTTCCCTTTATATCCACTGTAAAACTATTTCCAACACACTAATCACATCTATTTGGAAGAAACTAAAATTATATGATTTCAAACTATTTTCATTAGAAAAACAGTCCTTTAACAACTGCTTTTACTGTTCCATCTAATTATATACTCTTAAAGGCCAAATATTCAGCCAGTACATAAAAATAACTATAGCCTTTTATTAAGGATAACATACCAGATAGGAGTTCATAAGAAAAATAAAGATGCTCTTTGCCTGCCTCTACCAGCAACACTTTTCAACATAAGAAAATGCATTTACTTTCAAAATTTTAAATACATATACGTCAAAGTCTTAATAACTTTGTTTCAGAGACTTACTACAATTAAGTCTGTTCACAGCATCATTAAGTTGTTGGACTGCATGGCTAGGATTTCCTTGGAGATACTTCACAGAACAGCCAAGATGTTCAAAAAACTACCTCTCCAAAAAGCTCTCTCCTAACTCAATAGTAAGTAATCTGCACTTATAACCCCACAGCCCTGACAAGAAATCTTATCCATCTAGAGTGTTTTTCTGACCAGCAGTCAGATAAAAAAGATAAAATTGATTAATATTTGATTCTGACGTCTGTCTAAGGACACCATAAGAACAATACATTATAAGGTTACTCAAATTAGAGGAGCATTAGCACTATTTTTTTTTCTTTTACCTATGCACCTGTCATACTTTCTATGCAAAGGCTGTTTATTAAACGTAAGCAAAACCCCATACTTCCTACTTTGTAATGGTCTGACCTTTTCCATATTCAATGTATGTTTCAACAAAAAAAAACCCAAATTGATTTCAAGTACAAAGCATCAGCTATCTCATCCACAAATAAAAACTACAGCGATGTTCTGCTCTTCCTAAAACAAGCTTGAAGCCATGATTATATTAAAGACACAGATGTGAGGGGATTTTTCAACTTCCAAACAGACATGCAAACAAAGTATTACAGTTCAGGGGTGCAGGTAAATGAATAAGCAAGAAAACTACGTGACGTTTGTGCAGCATCCTCTCAAATCCTGCAATCCCTTCTAGAAAGTCTGGGTCTACATCTCCCTCTTCTTTACTCATGTTCTTCTCGCATGGCTTGGTCTCAGAAACTTTCCATGCCTGTAACGGAAACTTGAGCCAACTTCTTAAATGTATGATTTCTTCATCTCCACTCATCATCCACTTCTGTTTCTGAGAAGCTCCTCATCATGACACCTGTATCTCAAGAAGCAAAACAGGAAACATCACAGGGATGAAGCAATGAAAGATGAATAATAATATGCCTCTGTGTCTTTAATAAAATCCCAACTTTCATTCAAGTTCCTTTTAGGAAATCAGAGTTCCTTTCACAAGTGCAAAGCTTACAAACCTAGTCCGGCAAAACATCGCGTGCCAAAAATGGGGTAAGCAATGGAATCTCCCAATCTGCACCTCTGATCCTGACACGATGAGCAGGAGAAAATCCTGTACCAGCTAGCCTTACATGCTGTGGAAAATATTAGCGGGTGCCAAGCTTGCAGAACAAGTCTGCGGCAGCCAGCTCGACTAAAAGAAACTGCTGACCCATCTGCTGACTTACCCGCTACTGAAAACAATGCCAGTTATCTTTACCAGGACTCATTTGTCCAAGTAGAGCTCTAGCCCACAAGTGAGATGAAAAACAAAGATGTAAGTAAGCCTTTCCTCTACTTTTCCCATTGCTCCCTAATCCACACAACTTCCACAGCACACAGTTTGACACAGTTTGTGTTCTTATACATTTATCAGGTACAAGAGAAGACAAAGCTTTCTCTGCATTACAGCAGCTTAACTACAAGGTGACAAAGGCCTAAGGTATTTTCAACCTGTTATAAAAGCTGGGGTGGAGGGCACTCACCTATCTGTCTCTGCCATCCAAAATTTGGGACCAAGCAGGCCCAAAGCCAACAGCAGCACAGTTTAGAGTCTAACAACAAAACAGCAAAGGGATGACTCATCTGCAAAATGGAGACACAGCCATCTCATGTCCAAAGATGTGGCCTAAACCATTTGCCTGCCTGAATGCTGAATGAGGGGGTACAGGAGGATTATTTCTGCAGCCTCCCCAGCCATGAAGCCTTCAGGGCAGATAAGCAGGCACCAAAACCATTCTGCCAGCCAGCTCTCAGTGAAACAGGAGCATGAAAGCAATTTTATCTCTCCCTTTCAGGGTTAAGGCCATCTTTAAATAAACATCAGCATCAAAACCTCTTTGTACCAGAAGCAGAGCAGACCCAACATCTTATCGGCTACCACCTAAACTTCTCAGAATTCCACACCCCATCTAAAATCCTTCTTTCTTCTGCAAAAACACTTGACAGCAGCATGCTCCATACGCATGAATCAGAAAGACAGAGTAGTCCTTCACCAACTCCTCCCTGTGAAACAGGGCGTCATTTTGTCTTTCTTACAGCAGAAATGAGGGACAGCTGTAGGGACAGAATCCCACCAGAGCAAAGTCTTGGCTTTGGTTCTTGCACATCACAGTCAAGAAGATAACTGAGCCTTAGACAGTCAAAGCAAGAAACCCTCTGAGAGTGCTCTGGGTATTGCAGAAAAAATAGCTTTTAAGTAACTGGACAGCAATGTATTTGCTGTGCTGGGATTACAGGTCAATGAAAAACACATATTCCCTCCATTCTGAACTCTTGTTAAGTCCTTACCCTCAAAAGTGCTTAGAAGGCAAACAGTCCTGATAGCTCGTCCCTCAGAGATCATGCCTGCTACTGAGACATGCTGCTGCCTACTAAGGAAAGGTAATTATCACAGATTTCAAGAGCTTACAAGCTTTCAAATGCACTAAAGCTGGGGCAGCCACAAATGTCCAGCTGTCAGGACATCCAAAATATGCCCATATACTATCCAATTATTTTATATCCCACTGATTCTTAATCTTTTATCATGATGACCACTGTATACAAGAAACAGAAACCATGATTTTACTGTTTTGTAGTCATCATAACTTCATATTCTCTCTGAGTAGCAGAAATTAACTGAGGACAAGTAATTCAATCTATTATTGACATGTCACTCGTTAATCAGATGTCTACAGTCAGCACACACACCATACAGACTACAAGATATCCGGGCTGCTCACTCTTGCATGCAGAAAGAGAACTGCAGGAAAAGATTAGTAATTGTCAAAAAGATCTGATACTGGCTGCCACCTGAAACAACTGAGGAATTTCCAGTTTTCTTTTGAAGAGACAATTTACTGGCAGGCTGGTACTTCTGACTTTGATCTTCCTTCCTTCCAACACCAGCAGAAGCTCAGTAACAGAAGTTCTGAAGCTTTGTAGCTCAGTAACAAAACACAGAAACCTCCCAGAATGTTAACTCAATTACAGTATTTTGGCAAGGAAGCCTTTCCCTTATGCCTTGGGGAAAATCTTAAAAGATTAAACAGTGCATGTTTTGAAAGCACACATGCCTCAATTATTTGGTGTAACTCTTCATACACCTAATTGCTTTGAGAGAAAAAATATTCTACAGCAACTTGCTTGCAAGAATGAAGTTGTTCCTTGTTTCCCAAGGAAACAATGGTTATATAACCAAACCAGTTGTCCCATGCACAGAAATGTAAACTAATAAGGCCAAATCTCATGCAAAAGCACGGAGATTTCACAGGTGCTCAACTCCTACAGCTGACTTGCAAAGTAAGTAACCAGGGCAGCCCCCCTGAGCAACACATCTTCCTCACAAACATCAGGGAGACAGCATGTTTTGATTAAATATATCAGGAACTATGAGGCAGTGAGAAGCTGCTCAGGCACTGTGCTGTTGGAAAAGTCAGAGGTGCTAACAGTACTGCTGTGTAATGGAAAGAGAGAAAGAAAGGAAGATATGTAAGGTACAACAGTGCCACCAAAACTAAGAGAGCTGCAGGGAAGTCTTATCTTCACTAGTTCATGTGCTCACAAAGCTACTTTTGAATCTATGGAGCAACACAGCAATTCCTTAGGAGCCCATCACATCTTCCATCTCTGTGGGCTGCTGCTGACATGTCAGCAGGCAATTCTCAGGATTCATTAAAGGCACTTGGACAACAGCTGTCCTGTTTCACCAACGGGAATCTGGAAAAGCAGGCATACACTGCAGCACAGGTGGCCTCAGAAAACCCTTAAAAACTATATGCTTCTCAAACCCTTTAAACGAGATCCTACCCAGGCAGGTTAAGCTAAGCACTGCCATGACAAGTCAGATTGCTGGTCCATTTGCTTGAGAATCCTGCCTCCTGTGATCAGGACCAGACGCTTCAGAAGGTGGAACAGCTCAGGTAGTGAACAATGATGTAATTCACCTAAAAGGGAAATTCCTTCCTGACCTCATCAATTAGCATGAAGGTTTATGTGCTTAATTTATTTTTAATCCTATTTACTGCAAACCTGGACATTGTCATTATATATATAAATGCCGAAGTCTGCTTGGAATTCGACTAAACTTTTGCCCTTGGTAATACTGTGCAGTGTATTTATGCCCAATTTCAGATGTACTGATTTTCAATGTCATTTAAATACCCCTTTGTTCTTGCACTATGGGAACTAGCATAGCCATTAACCACCTCTGTTCCACTTCCAAGAGCTCTGCCTTGCACCATAAATTTCCATGCCACACTATGCCCTATGACAAAGCAGGAGCACAATCTGAGGATCTTTAAGGCAACAACTGAGCAACTCCTATCAGATATCTAGCAACATTTCTTTAAGCTAAGTTTCTGGGATCTGCAGGGAAGTTGGCAGTTCCACCAATTTCAACAAGCCCTACCCTCTTCTAGATCTTGCAAGCTCACTTTTATGATGTTTTTGACTCCAGGGCTGTCACCCTTGTAAACAAGATGTTTTGCTCTATGTTGTGCTCTTTAAAACCCCTCTTCAAGTTTCTGATAAATTTACTTACAACAGACAACACGCATAACTACGCTGGGCTTTTTAAGGGCTGTACAGGAACCACTCTGAGCAAAGAACTGCCCTCTCCTCTCCATACCTGAATAAAGAGCAGAGTCCAACCATGCAACACCAATCGCATTTTGCTCTTGGCTGATGTTCTTTAATGCTGCAGGTTCCCCTGTGCAATAACTTTAGCCTATGTTGCTACTTTTGTTCCTTATGGATGAGCTCACGACATACTCATCATGCTTATTATGCCAAGTACTTATTAAAGCTCCAGTGCTCTCTGATGTTTCTGCTCATACAACAGGTGCAACATGCATCAAGGTATAAAGCCACACCTTCATTCAACAGAAGTTTGGTGAGGAAAAAAAAAATTATATATGCAAGCAGCAGACAAGAAAGGGAGACTCTTAAAGCACACTTGAAGTTCTGGATCCACTTGTCTCCCCAAAACACAGTCCTGCTTTCAGTCATTACTTGGGCTGCATTTTCTTCTCTAAGCCTTTGAAGCTAAAACTTTGGACTCCAGGCCACAGGTTCTCAGTCTGAAAATCTTCAGTAGAGAAAGAAAGAAAGGCTGGTATCTCATGGGAAGATGGCCCCCCAAGGAGATGACAGAGTTGTTAGAGCATCTGTGAGAAATACCACACAGTCATCACTGTTTTACCACAAATGTTGTTATTACAGGCTTGGAACTGGTGAGTTATGGCAAGAGAATACTCCTTTGCCTCAACCAGAATGAAAATTACACCATTTCATCCCTCTTCGGAAAAACCTTCAGGTAACCAAGAGGTTGAGCGATAAAGCCTGTTCCAGCTTAGGGTCCAGAAACAAATGTAATTTTTTAATGATCAAAATAGCACTAACAGAACTGGTAATAGGCACCACTTTGTCAACAGCTGCCTCACTAAATAATCCAAACACATGCAACTTTTTTCTCTATTTGAGTATCAGAGACTGATTAGTCAATAAAGTGACAGGTCTCATAATGACAGTAAAATTGTCCTTTTGCATATTGCTCAAGGACCTCTCCAGGACTTTTAATAGTTATAGCAACCTTAGAAACTCTGTTTCAGAGCAAGGATCTTGACACTTTCTTTCCAAAAGGCCATAAACGCTTTCCTGTTCTTCTGTCTCACATGTGAGAAGACAGCATACTGAGCTGGGTACTTGTACAATGCTCTTAGGCAATGCTCAAAGAGTGGTCCAAGCCACAAGGTTCAGAGCACTGCCATACCAGCATCACCAGGACCTCTGATCAGCCATCGAGTGGTTTGCCTTTGGCATTTCAGAATGTGCTGAGGTTGAAAGGGAAGACAGTAATGATACAGAACAATTCTCCCATCAGCAGTGGCAAAAGTAATCTCGGAGGCACAGAGTGCAATGCTTTCACCACTATGGGGTCATTACTGACTGTGAAGTCAAAAAGAAGTGATATTTTCTGTTTGTTACACACAGAAACAGACTTCGGGTAAGGAAACTTTTTTAATGGACTCTAATAAGGTATTTTTGGTTGGTAGAATTCTCAATCTGTTGTGATAAAATTAGCTTTAAATAAATACAATACAAGCAGTACATACTTTGCCGCAGAAAAAAAAAAAAAAACCCACTGGCCACTTAGAGATCATGTGAACTCAGTTATTTAGCTGAGCTAAAAACATCAATTATTCCGAGCCTTATCTGACTGTAGATTTGGATCTGTTTAACAACAGCATTGCCACATATCAAAACGCATGACAACCCACCGCTCTTTACTAAAGCAAGGAAAGTTCCTGCAAACAATGGCTGCTGCCATTTAAGAACACAGTCATGAAGAAAAAGGAGTGAAAAACCTGCACCTCTGCCTCTATCCTTCAGACCTTTCCCTGAAAAGGAAAAGCAAGTCTTCCTCTTCTGTCAGTCCACCTTTCCTTCTATACTACAGCAGAAAGAAATGGGTTGCCTTCAACTATCACTCCCTGATGTCCACCAAGCAAGGCTATGGAAGACGATAATATTACTTTTTCCCTCCTGCAAGGTTTCATCAATCAGTAAAAGTTCTGCTCTGTTCTTTCAACCAGTGTCACAGAACCTGGCTCTGTACTGCTTATCACCATGATCCAAGCAACAGCAAAATAGTCGTTCAAACATACCTAGTACTCGGTGCTGGGTAAAGTTCACGGCAGCTGTTTGAGTCCCAGAAAGACATCTGAGAGAAGCACCATAAATAACAACATCACATGGAGTCTCCCACTGCACAACCCTCATACATCTTTCCTGCTCAGGAGTTTACGGCTCACACCCTATGCTGTCAGTCAAAAGCATGTTACAAACCATGTTCCCAAGATGATCCAGAGGATATTTTGGAAAGTAATGCAGCCCTCCTGCTGGACAAGTCTTTTCAAAGTACCTGTTCTACTCAATTACGAAAAAGACAAATGTAGCTATTATCTTATCAAAACCATGGTCTTTCTCAGGAGCAAGCTGTAGATCCACATGTGCATTTTATACATCACGGATGCCCAACACCAGTTACAGCAAGTCTGACAGCCTAGCAGAAACTGAAGGGGACTACTCCTTCACAGACTCAGGACCTAAGTATTCCTTCAGATATGCAAACGTAAAGTATTTTCTCAGACTACAGTTTCAGTAAACCCCATATTTGAACAGCGCCTTTTCATTTTACTGCTAGATTAAAATTAAACCAAATTCTCTTAAAACACCTCATTCTCATTCCTAGGCATCTGCAAGGAGAGAATCACTTTTCAAAGCAGTGCCTAGCTATAATTGAGAAAGAAGATATATCCTATTTTATAAAAATGAGACTTTTTTTTCCTGGAGTTTTGCCACAAATTGCCTTCGAGGGCTTGGTTCAGAAATTCCGAAGTTAGTTTATTGTTTTTCTTATTGAGAACTAATTCCTTTTAGCAATTCTGTTAATCTTGGAGTTTGAAGTTATTTTTATTAAAGTAACGCCCAGAGTTTAGATATTCCATAAAAAGATCAGGAATTATTTTTATTGAAGTAACACCCAAAGCTTAGACATTTCTTGCAAAAATAAGGCAAAGCACTTTCATTCTTAAAAAGGTTCTTAGTCTTTGCAATGCAAACACAGATTTCACAGAGACAAGTGAGCACTAAGAAGTTTTATCAGCCATTTTTTATCAGAAAGTTGGGGGAAAAGTAATTAAGGCAGGATTTTTCTGCCTACAAAAATCATGAGCCTGTTGCTCCTAAGAGAACTTGTGTCTTTTTTTTTCTCTCTCTTCTTGCCTTCTGTTATGGAAGAAGTAGCACTGATTTCCACTCCCTGATGTCAGATTTCTCAAGAGACATTTGTGCTGGCTTTGGTCAGTATTTCTGGTCATCCTCCGCATCCCCTCCCTCAGCCAGCAGGGAGTTCCATCGACCCAGGCAATGTCAGTTTCTGATGGGGCTTGTTAGACTACAAAAAAACTGGATCACAGCCCTTAACTCTTATTCCACAACAGATGCAGGGCTGCAAAATGAAGGCTCTTACCTACATTCTCGAGGGCCTGAGGCACTGAAACCTTCTGCTCTTCAGTGGCAGCTCTGTTTCAAGGACAAGATCGAGTGCTACCTCTTTGTTTGAGTGACTACCTTAATAAACAACACCCAGGTTCCTCACCATGACTCAAACATAGTTAAAGCATTTGGAGGGGAAAGGGAACGCCTTTTGATCACTGCTTCTGATCTGGAGCATAAGCAACCATGACTGAAGACTCCACTTTGTCAGCAAGCCTCCTCCAAATGCTGTTGCTCTTTAGGCATAACAGGCCAAAGACATCATGGATTTAATAACACATCTTCTAACAGGGTGCTGCTTCCCTGTTGAAGAAGGCATGCAATGTCAATTTTCAATCTCTTTAACGCAGAAATTAGGGCTGGGGAAAAATCTTTTCAATTCCTCTGAAAGAGATGTGAAGTTGCAACATCCCCACCTTTCTTCCTGCAGCGTGTATAATTTCAGCTTGCTCAATAGCTGCGGCACTCCTGAGTTCAGGAGGACTTTAAAAGGAGCGATTAAGCTCACGGAAGTAAGCTAACATGAATAAACTGCCCAGGCAACAGGGAAACATTCCAGAGCCCTGTGCTGTCACCAGGCTTTTGGCCAATGCTGCTTAATCGTATATGCAAAACATAAATTACAGAAAGATTCATCACTGGTTAGAATATTCTCAATAAATAAATTTTGTATTGTGCCGAAGAAGTTTCCCTGCAAACTGTCGTCAGACAAAAACACTGGGATCTTCCCCCCATTTTCTATGTTTCCACTGGCATCAGCAGTACAAGTGGTACAGCAAATGCTTCCTCTGTAGGTCTTCTCAGTGGGTCAGGCAGTTTTGGAAGGGAAATTTGAGAGCAAATTTAGGACCACTCGAGCATCACTCCACTGAAATTCCTAACTCCTATGGCTGACTATAAGGCATGATGGCAGCTGCTGCAGGATATGTTCTCATCTGGGCTCGGCCTGCACATACCAGTTCATACTATCTGGGCACATAACACTGGACTGAAACTCAAAATGCTTGTGGCACGGAGGAGGATATTTTCACTACAAGGCCCTCAGAGTTTACGATGTCTCTTTTAAACACAGACATACTCATAGCTTAAAAATTTAAGACCCTCTTGAGCCTTGTCACAGAATTTATACAGCTCTATCCAAAAACCTTTGATCTTCTGTGCAATGCTGAGTAAAAAAACCTAGCCGGCCACATTTTGGGTTACGAGGAGATGACTTTTCCACCACTTAACAGAAGATTATAGTTTTCACATAAGATTATAGAGTCATGGTTGTAATGCCATCTGAAGACTGCATTTACAAAGATCTGACATTCAGCAGCTCACATGGAAACAACAGAGTGGTCAGATTCTCAAAAACACTGGAGTTATAATTGAGAGCAACTTGTTAATGATTTTCTGCAGTATCTTACAGACATAAAGTTTTAACTGCTTAGAAAGACTTCCCTCATATGCATCATGTGGTCAGACACGACTAAATCTACATGTCATAATAGCTTTTTAAATAATATTGGGTAATCTAGAAAGAGTTCCCCCTGTACAGCATTCTCAAAAATAAACACAACTGAAGATAACTTTGGCCCAATTTTTGTTAGGTCATAAACTCTTCCCATCTGAGACATCTGAAATTCTGCATGAACAGAGTTCCATGAGAGTTTGAGAATCTGCTCCCATGCATGCCTATAAGCCTGACTACTAAAAAATGGATTTAAAAAAAAAAATTGTCTCTCTAACCTATCTGCCTTTGCTTTTAGACACTGATTTTTTACTACATGCATAATCATGAATTAACAGATAAAAATCAGGACACACATTTGAGGTAAAATTTCAAAAGCTGACTACACCTTCTGTCCCAACACATACTTGTACTGTACAGCTGAAACACAAACCCCGCTGCAGAACAGGCTATAGTTTCAATGGGACAGAACTCCGGTCGCTGCACTGGCCAGGAAACCAAACCACCACCTGCCCTTTGCTCACGGCTCAAACAGCATTCTTCGAACACCCTAGCACATGCAAAAGGCACGGGCCCTGGAAAACCTCTCGCTTTTGGTACTTCTCCTTACAAGCTGTTTGTTCTCGACATGTAAGTCTGTGAGATGCTCAGGTCCATGAATACAAACAAAGCCGCACCCTGCTCCCGATTTCTAAGCCCTTCACGGTGCTTTCAGCTGAGCTGAGAGGCAAACTGTGAAATGAGTATCTGCAGCCCGAAAGACGGCTGTGCTGGGTGAGCGGCAAGAGCCGGGTTCGCTCTGCCATGCCGCTCCACTGAAGCGAGCGGAGCCGTACCGGGCGGCTGCGGCGGGCAGCGGCGCCGGCAGGGATGCGCCATTGGAAAGGCTCCGTTCCCTGCCTGCCCGCCCGGGTGGGCAGGGCCGGTGGGAAGGAGGGAGGGCTCAGCCGTGCGGATAGCCACGAGCCCCGGTGCCGGGATATCGCTGCGGCGCCCGCGGCGCGAACCCGGGCACGGGACAC
>VZTN01036969.1:22628-33132 GCA_013400515.1 Erpornis zantholeuca | reverse complement strand
GCCATGGGGAGCGCGGCCGGCAGGGGCGGCCCCACGCGGGCCCGGAAGTGACGTCATGCCGCTGACGTGCGCCATGGCGGGGGTGCCGTGAGGGGCGCTGGGAATCGTAGTTAATACTAGCAATAAACTGCGCCGGGGAGCATTAATGCCGCTGCTTCCCAAAACGTGTATATAATAAAAAAAATTGGTAGTCGGCGGGCCTGATTTGTGGGACACCGCCGAGCACCTGGGCTTGTGCGACTCTGGAAGAAATCACAGCATCACAGAAGCAATGAGGTTGGAAAAGAGCTCTGAGACGATGGAGTCCGCCTGTGACCGAACACTCCCTTGTCCACCAGACCTTGGTGCCAAGTGCCTCGTCCAGTATTTCCTTAAACATGTCCAGGGACCGTGACTCCGCTACTTCCCTGGGCAGATCATTCAAATCACCCTTTCTGTGAAGAAATTCCTTCTCATGTGCAACCTAAGCCTATGCTGGCACAGTTTAAGACTATGTCCTCTTATCCTGTCAGTGATTGCCTGGGAAAAGAAGCCAACCCCCACCTGGCTACACCCTACTTTCAGGGAGCTGTAGAGAGAATAATAGATGTCTCTTTCAGGTGTGTAATTACCGGCTTGTTGCACATTGGGTAGCAAATCAATTTTTTCTGGACTGTCTGTGAGGCCCTGGGGCGCCTTCCCACAATTTCATTTCCCCTCCAGCTACCAGACCCTTGGGGAGAGGACATGCAGAGGGGACCACTTCTCTCCCAGGGGAACGGGCAGTGCCAGCGTCCAAGGGGAAAGGCACAGATGGGTGTGGGGCCAGGAGAAGTGTGAATTCAGCAGCTCTAGAAGCCTAGCAGGCATGGAGTCATCTGGCTGGGCTGTGCTCGGGCAGCAGCAGTGGAATCATGTGGAATGTAGTTCTACAGTGGATGGTGTCAAAAGAAAAAGAGGCTCAGATTGTCATGAGCTCTTTCTTTTCACATAGGAACTAACTGTCACAGTTAAAATTTGTCAAAACAGAAAGAGCACTTTCTGAAAGATACTGCCTTTTTTTTTTTCCCCAAAATGGTAGTTGCTGAAAATTCAGATGCTGGAATAACATAGCTTAATCGATGGTCCATATGCTCCTGATGCCAAAAAGCACAATTCTAGGATTATGCTTTGGCAGAGCAAGTGTTTCAACTCAGAATCTTGAAAAGTTTCCCAAACTGCTTAATGAGATGTAGGTAAACTAGGCTGCTCTAACACTCACATACACACAAACTTTTTTTTTCCCTACTGCCTGATGTGGAATGTTTGAGGTACATAAGAGGTTAGGTGTGTTTTTCGCTAGGACCTGCTTCTGTCTATCCACCTCTGCCCCTGATACTTCCTTTTACCATAGCTTCCTTCAGATATGAGAACTGTTACAATTCAGACATCAGGGATATGCTCCATGTCCCCCTGCTTAGTGTGTATTTGGGGTATGTGCTTGTGTTATGGTTATTTGTCTTCACCCTTTATAAGACAATAAAGGTGGAAAACCCAGGTATTTTTAGGGTGTGATTCATCTAACCCATGTCAAACATTCAGAATCACACCTCCTGTGCCCGGGAAATGCTCTGCTCCCTACTGAGTGGAAGGAGTCTAGACACCTCATTTGGATGAAACTTGCTTTGTGGATGTCTAATCAGCCTGAGAAACTCTGTCCTTTGGGGAGCTGTGTTCTCACTGCAAGATGTTCCAAGTCTTCCTCTTTCCATGATATGGAACAGATTCATTTTAAGAGGCCTTAGATCAGGACATAAAAGAATATGAGTGAAAACGACAATATAATAAGTAAAAACCTAAGGCATTGTTGTCATGAGAAAAGTTCCTTGCCCCACATGGTGTGGGAAAGGAGGATGGAACAGCAATTAGACATAATTCTAGGTCATTAAATTGGGATGGCACCCATGCACGGAACTGTGGAAACCACTAAGAGAGATTAAAAAAAAGTCACTTACGCAACATGACAAAAGACAGTTAATTAAGCATAGTTTCACAGGGATTTTAAGCAGTTTCTTGTGAAGTTGAGGCTTTTTGTTTGCTTTTTTTAGTATGTTACTTTTCTGCTAACAAGCCCGACAAGAAAACATTACACATCTTTGAAGAAAAGTGGAAAGAACAAATGTAAGTAACTTCACTGCTCTTTAAATTGCATTACTATCTCTAGGCCTCAGCTGAGATCAGGCTCCCTTGTTTGAGGAGGAGAGAAGCTGTATTTAAGCTGTAACTTAGGCACTTTTTGTATAAACCCCACAGCTTGCTCTGGACAACCTGGGAAGAGACTGGAATGCCTCGGGATGCTGCACACAGCTTCCCATGCAGAGGAAACCAAGTCCTGCATCCACAAAGCATGACCTCAGGTCCTGGGATTTTCACTGCAGCCTCCAGCACACAGAAACAGACTGCTTCACTCAGCATGGCCCAGTTCATTCTATTTAATGAAATGCTTGATTTAAGACTTTGATAATCCACCCGCCCCCAACCTACAAGACAGGCAGAGACAGATTTTCTTCTTCCACATGCCCCTCTGAATTTAGTAAATGTGAATCAGTGGGTTGGACAGGGTTAGATTGAGGAGCACAACATCTGGTGCTGCTCTGAGTGTGACAACCTTGCAAACCTGAGGAAAAGGGGTGATCTTCCCCTTACTGGCCTGTAGGAATAGGAGTTCTGGGGGTGCAGGCCTTCTGCTTGATTTCCTTGAGGAATCTGATTCACACAGCAAAGTTGGTTGACTCTTATGCCTGTAGTTAATTTGTCTAGTGCACTGTCACTTCCTTTTATAGCTTGGGCTTTTGTTTCAGTCTTAGGCTCCTAAAGCACATTCAGAAGTGGGAATGAAAGCTGCTCTTGAATTCAGTCAGAGCATAGTGAGGCCTTGGAGCTGCAGTTATGTATATGAGAAATTGTGTTACCTGTCCATATAGATTATGTAGCATATTTATTTGTGGCTTGGATGAGGTGGGATGGGATAACCAGTACTTGTGTATGCTGTTCATGGATGAGGACAGAAGGTGTTTTATATTTTCTTATACTAAAGCTGCAGTTAGGGAAAGGACTCTCATTTTGTACTGTGCCTTTATGGCAACTAATCTACAGGATCCTGGCCTATGACCAAAGCATGTAGGCACCAAACTAATAATATGTCATAATAATATATGGCACTGGCATAAGCTAAGCACAGTTAATGGAGACCCAAGCTTAGTGTCTAGATTTTCAACATTACAGGCAAATAAACTGGGGGGTTTCCATTTGAGTCAGACACAACATCCCACTCCCTCTCCATCCCAAGAACAAGCTCTTAGGGAGAAAAACACATAAAGATCCCAACTTTTACAGAGACTTCATTCATTCCACAAAGAAATCCAGGGTGTATTTGATAAAAGTACCCACTTTGGTTTCATAGATTTATCAAGAGAATTGCTGAAAAGTGTCTTCCAGCTCTACAGGAAAAGAATTCACTTTCCAAAAGTCATTAGCATCCAGCAACTACTAGAAATTTGACTGACAGATAGTGAATGTTATCAGTTTTGAAAATCCGGTTACTGTATATCCAAAATGTGAATGCTGGAACAGTAAGCTTGGTCTTTTGAAAATTATGGCCAAAGAATCTATGTATATGCATGTCTATGTATAAATCTATAATTTTTAATGGATTTTGAGTTACCCAGAGCGAAACAGAATCAAAAATTGCTGACACATAAATATCACTGTAATGTAAATATATTCACCATTTAATCCTGATAAATACTGGATTATAGACTGAACAGAGACTGGCAATTATTGGGAATCATGTGGTCATCTCAAGTATACAGTGCCTCAATTAAAATAAAACCACAAAATCCTTTTTCTTTTTCAAAAGTACCATCTAGGATATAATTTATTTGGTTGAACTCTACAAATATACACATTATATCATGCTAGAAGAACTTGAGAACCACTTTTTTCTCGTTCCCAGGGTCTCTTGACTGTTGGTAAGACATTACAGTCATAATGATAGAATCGGTTTACAGTTGCATATTCTGCCAAATAGCTCACAAATTATATTTGGCAAACAACACTGCCTCTGTTTCACAAAGATAATGATCTGATGTTTTGTTTATGTGGCACCAAAGGAAAATATTATTTTAGAGCTTGTGACAGAATTTCAAAAAGTTTGTGTGGTATGCTAAACTTCTGATACATTTAAAAGTTACCACTTTAATAAATACAGAGTAACACAGATTTTCAAACCGCCCTTCAAAAAGGAAAAAAAAAATCAAACAAATGTTATACATTGTGTCTATTTTATTTTCTCTGTCCATCTCTCTGTCCATTTCTGTGTCCATAGACACAGTTTTCCTATTGTCCATTTTATTTTCTCCACATTTACCCAGACCTACGCAACAGCTGGTGCAGATATTCATATGCTGCTTTTTACATCTGAGGTGTCAAACATACAGATGAGTTGCCATGTAGGCTGCTCACCCCTACAGGATTTAGTGTTACAGGAATGCTTTTAGGATATAATCTGAAATCCACGGCGCAAAACAAAAAATGCTCCATCAGGCTCAACCCCCCAGAAGCATGCAGCCAGCAGGCAGTTTGGAAAGGAAAACAGCATAACCTTGGCAGTGCTGTTCTTTGGACGGCTCTGAGGAGAAAATGAAAGGAGCAGTGGGTTTGAACTGAATCTGGGACTCTGCTCTGAGACAGTCAGTTTCCATTCTATAATCTGTGGTACAGCCTACCTGGTAAGGGCTAAATTTTAGTGGGAAATCCACTGGGAATTTGTTTTGGCAACAGCATTTGGCCAAGGATAGAGAGTACTGTACCAGTAGTGGGCCCTGACACAGCTGACACCCACAGCCAGACTGTCAGCAGGCTCAGCTAGCACGCCCCAGGTTTCCTGGTCTCCTCTGCTGCTAGCACAGCAGTGTCCCAGGAGAGTTCAGTCTGGGAACCAGGTGCTATTTCTTGAGTCTGGGAGACAGCTTCTCTTTTGATTCTTTGTCTAGCAGCTGGTTGGGTGGGGATGGATTAAATATGCTGCAGGGATGGTAGAGGAGGCATTGCCCAAAAAGGAAGGATAAGGTGGTTATATTGACCTCAGCAAAAGGGTTGTCCTGTCCCCTGGGAAGCAGCCAGACCCAGAGCCTCCATCTTGATGATAACAGGAAACAAAAGCTCTGAAATGACTGGGATCATATCTGCCTCAGCACTGATTACCTAGGGTGGTTTGGGGAACCTCCTCTGAAGTTTTCTGAAGGAGATAAGCACTAATAGCTGTCCTTCTCCTTGTGTGACCTTCATCCTTGTGCAGTATCATTGACTGGACTTTTGGGATGGAAGAACAGTAATACGGTAAGAAACATGGCAATGACCATCCTCAGGGAAGCAGCTTTTGTGGGAAAGGACAGGGAATGTGGGACACTTGATCTGAGCTTGAGATAAGAACCAGCAGCTGTTGTTGAGCTTAGGCAGAGCTGTGGCAGTGGTCTTAGCAGGGGAGGTCATGTCCACTGGTCTAGAGCTGGCTGGGGACTGGGTGAGCAGAGAGGAACTTGCAGGTTCCCAGCTCTGAACAGGCCTCTTCCTGCCCTTCATCTTTGATGTTTTCCAGTAGACATACAAGAGCTACTTGTACTGAGGCAGCAAAGTCCCTCAATGTTTATCAAAGGCTGTGATTGGTAGTAGAGATTGAAATACTCAGAAAAGAGAATTGGGAAAAGGAGAGACTACTGCACGTAGGGCTGTCCTGCCTCTTTCTCCCCTCTGTGATGCCTTGCCTCTTCCCTTTAAGGGAAAAGAATCTGGAAATGTGAGAAGGACTGGATTCATACAATCATGAGATTGCAGATGGAGTTAGCAGGGAAGAACAAAAAGATGCATAGGGTGCAAACATCAGATATTTTACTGAAAGACTGGAAGGAGGTGACACACAACTATGGTTTTGGTCTCACCAGGCTGAGATAGAATTGGACAGTAAAGTACACAAATACCATGAACAAGTTAAAAGGGAAGTGGCATATGTGGCATGAGTGGTTAATATGACAGCCCCATATCTATCTGCCTTATTCCTTCAGACTCACTAATGCAAACCCAATTAGATCTTTAAGGGGTTTACAGAAGTTTGCTAGGAAAATACCAGCTGCAAGGCCAGCTTCTGGCTATGTTTGGGCTTAAGAGGCAGCTGGTAACAACTGATGCTAAACTGACCTTCATGCTGCCATCTAGTGCTTCCTCATAGATAGAAACAACATCCCAAAAAATAAACTGCAGCTCCATGATGCTGTATTCAGAACAAATCTGATTTATTCCTGCAGAAATACAATGCTGGACAACACACAAGCTGAAAGAGAGGGAAATGGGAAAGAGACAGGGAGAACCCACTGCTCAGGGTGAATGTTTAGGGAGACACCTTTTCTTAAAAAAAATTGTAACTATTTCATCCAGGAACAGAGAGAGTCCTCTCCATGGCAAGATAATTATTCAAAACCAGAATTTTTCATTTTTTTCACTCTGTGAAATTAATATGGCTGTTTGCAAGGTGCAACAGTACACAACAGAGCAAGAATCCCAGCAGACCAGCATAAGATATTTCTCAGATTCTTCTTGCCTGTCCTTGCTACACTCACAAAAAACCCCTCATGAGATGGTTATTCACAGCCATCAGATGCTGATTTTCCTTTCAAGTGTACATGATGGCTAACAAAAGGTAATAAATTATTGTGGAGGGAACATGCAAAAAATTTGGCTCTTGGCCCTTTAAAGCCTTATCCCCAGCTTCAGGGAGCTGTAACAGGAGACTTTTCCAATACATCCTGTATTCATGCTGGAACTGTAGAACTCTAACCCTAATAATAACAAGTCTCTTGTTCACAGGCTGGATGATGCATTTACAATAGAGCATTCCTTTTCCCCAGGCTTCTTTTAGGTGTTTCGAGCCGAAGTCCAAAACAAACCTGAAGCATCCAAAATCACTGCTCTCTTTTGGAGACCCTGATTTCTGAGACAGTCTCCTGACAACCCGGGCAGGAAAGCTGCAAGGAAGGACTGGACAAGTGAATAATGGCAAAAGTAGACTAATTTAAGAAAAGAGACTGCCCAGAGGGAAAGGAAAGCCATAATCAGCAGCTTTTAAAGGGCTCCTGGTGACATTGGATGATATCAGGTATGAATTTACTAATTTGCAGGAAAGTTTTCCCATTTATAATAAAATTCCAATACCAGGATTTGAACATTACATATATGAATTGACTGCATGAACTCAGTGCCACCATAACATGGCTTGTTTAGGTGAAGGGGAATTGCAGCACAGAAAAGAACAGAACCAAACTCTTCAGCAAAAAGGACAATGTACTCTGCTTACAAATCACCTCTCAAGGCAAAATATGGAAGCTGTCTCTCAGGCCTTTCAAAGATTTAGTCCACAGCACAGAAAGTCCTCAGGTGGACAATGGTGGGGTCCATGTTTCTCATTCATATTATTCGTGGTTTTTCACCAAGAGAACAACTACATTCCAAATCCCAGCCCCACCAAACTGAGCCTATTGCTTGATTAAAGCATCATTATTCTTCCTCTCCAGCTGCTGGTACCAGGCTGTTACACCCATATAGGTACCATAAGTTTTTTTTCCTAACACACTGAACGAGGCTACTTTTTAGCAGCCTTTCTTTATGCTTAGTGGACTTTGAATTTAGACCCAATAGAGTTGTATGCTCTGAACACAGGAATTTTCTTTTCCAAAGCCTGTGTTTAATGCTCCTTGCTGTGGAACTCACATTCAGTTACCTGTTGTCCTCCTTTCCATCGAGTCATGATGACACTAAGCAACGATAAGTGAATGAAAAAAAAAGATACACCTCAGATCTCTTCCAAACTGTTCAGCATTTCTGTGGCTTACAGAAGAGCAAGAGACTTGCATTCTACAGCTTCATCTCTAAAGAACCCATGTGAGAATACCACAGGACAAAGGCTTGAAAACCAAGAACCTGTGTCTGTAAGCAGACTTTTCAGGATCTGCATCGTCTTTTTGCTTCCAAATGTGGCCACACACAGGGCCCACAGAGCAATGGCCGTACGGCTCCAAAAACAACCTATGCCCCAACCAGCAGGGAGAGACTGCCACTGGGGGTCTGGTACCAAAACCTGAAGTGAACTGGGGTACTCCCTTCTGAGTGACCACTGCTTTTACACCATGGGAAAGCAGATGAGGGCTTTGTGGATACAACATAGGCCAAAGCCACAGGAATCAGCACAAAGCTTGTGGGGGGCATGCCATGGTCTCTGCTCTCCAGTCCTCTGCCAACAAGTTAAGGTAGACCAATATTTTTTTAGCTGTTTTTTCTGTAATTTTTAAGGTATTTTTTGTGTAAATATTGCAAAAGAAAATCTATCATTTCTTAAGGAACAAACTTCTCCTGCACCCACACAACTTCATTTCTCTCCCTCCTCCTCTTCCAATGGTAGATTAAATATGCCAGTGGAAAGCTTGCATGGCTCTAGGATTGGGGGATTTTGTTTTTTTTAATTAAGAGGTACAAGTTCAGTTGTTCTTTTCTTCTCAGTTTTGGGAACAGACATTTTTCCCTTCAGGCCAGTTACATAAATAGGAAGGACATCAACTTCAGTATGTTGTTTGCCTCATGATTCACTACAACATTTCTCTGGTACCAGGCATGGCCGCCTCCCGAATCAGCAGAGTTAAAACTTTCCTGTAGGTGTCCAAGACCTCTTGGGCAGAAGGGCGTTCTGCCGGGTCCTTCTTCTTACACGCTGCATGGATCTCAAACAAATGCAGTCGTACAATGTCACTTCCTTCAACATGGCCCAAGAAAAAATTGGAGACATCTGGGATTTTCCAGATGTCTGTTTTCTCATCATAGGGAGGCATAAGGTCATCTTCGAATGGCACATCTTCTCCATAGGGCCAACGCTGCTCAGGAGCTACAAACTCACCTCGGAGCTCCCGGTGACCGCACTTCACCAGCCTGCCAGCACTCCTGTTCACAAGAGGCAAAGCATCCAAATCATTCACCAGAACATGAAAGTCACTTGTTAGGAGATACTGGGAGAGAACCTTGTCCAGGTCATTCGAGTCACACATCACTAAGGTGCCCAGAGGGCTGCTGTGCAGGTACCGAATGACGCTCACGTAGTCTATGGCAAGCATCAGCCTGCGATGCCAGGTGTTCATGCCCTTGTATTTGGGAATGTGGAGAGTTTCATTCAGGCCTCTCAGTGAGCCAAGAGGATGGTACTCAGTGAGGATTGTGAACTGCTGCTCACAGTAGCCAAGCAGCCGGACAACGTACTTGCTCTGAAGGGCTTTCAGCATCTTCAGTCCATGGAGAAAGTCCTCCTTCAGCTCTGAGTTGGTGAGCTGTGAAAGGACCACTTTCTTTTCCTTCCACTCAGAAAGGAAGACCTGAGAACACACAAGAAACACATAAGACAGGTGGAGAGCCTTCTTCTATGAACTGTTACCAGCTCCTGCTGACCTCTTCCTGTGACTGATTAGTCACAACTGCAAATTACAGTCACCAAACACAGTCAGCTCCAGGTAGAGCCATGTACCTGTCACAGCAAACCCTTTCTGATGTCATAAGAAATTTCCTAAGTTTTCTTTGGAATAGATGATGCGGATTAATTATCTTTTATCACCTCAACAGCCAGTCTTACTCTGCCATGATTGTACCAATCTGTGATTTTGCTTGTGTAGCTGGATGTCATTGGGTGTCAGAGAGGTGATGCAGGTCATGCTCTTGTACCTGTTGTGTTCACCTTATCAGTAGCCATATGGTCCTGGATGCCTACAGTAATTAGCTGCTGAGAAGATATTCATAACAGCAGTGCTGGCATTAATTAGCCAGCAAACTGTGAAAGCTCTTTATCCAGAGGAGAGAAGAAAGGAAATCCAGACTCACCTTTTTCACAGCACCTTCACCAACACACTTGAGTTTCCTCACTTCCCTATTTATGGCCTCGCAGGAAAGCCATGGGGAACAATTCTTCACCGCTCCGAATTTGAAATGCCCAAAAGGGCAGAGGCCGGGGTCCGTTTCGACACGTCCCAGAGAGTTGTAAAACTTGTTGAGGTACAAGTAGAGAAGGGCATTAAGGAGCAGGACGGCCGCAAGCAGTAATGCCAGCGAGATGGATGGCACCTCTCTGGGAAGAAACTCCCTCCTAACGAAATGCGGTTTCTTTTCCATGACCGTGCCTTCTGCATCCTCCGTGAAAGACAGAGCCTGAGCAGGACCCTCTTCCCAGCCCGGGGATGAACGCCTGTACGGCTTTTTCAGTGCCGACTGCCCAGCCGTCCCGCGGGCACCGCGGTCCGGAGCCTGCAGCCTACGGCGAGAGGCCACGCGTGGCGGCGGGACGTGTTAAAGGCGGCTGCAAGCTCGACGCTCGCCTGGCTGCCCATCCTCCCGGGTTTCCGCGCAGGCGGGCCCGAGCGGGGCGGTTCGGACAGGGACGCTTGACCCCGGAAAACACCGGGAA
>VZTN01036969.1:0-22623 GCA_013400515.1 Erpornis zantholeuca | reverse complement strand
GGGCGGATGGACCAGGCGCTGCTGCTTGTCCGCAACGAGCTGCCCGCCCCGGGCCTGAACCTCGCCGCCCGCTCCGGCTCCTGCCACCAGGTGAGGGGCTGTGCCGGGCGGGGGTCGCTCCCCGGCCTCCGCTTCTGATAGCCCGGCCCGCGGCGGGGCCGCTCGGCTTCTCTGGCTTCTCCCCGTGGCTTCTTCAGGTCGCTGCGCTTCGGTTTTACCTCCGAGCAGCACGCAGGGAATTCCCGCAGCAGGAGCTGCTCCAGCCCCGTGGCATCTTCCCTTGTCTTTGCCACCATGCGAGGCAGAACCCCCTTTCGCTCTCCTTTGGCACTAATGAGCTCCCTTCACCCTCTTCTTCCACAGTGCTTGTATCAGTTCCTGGCGTTTGTCCCACCAAGCAACGAGAGCCTGAGAAAACCAGGCACGGCGTCGGTAATGGTTGATACCCAGCATCCACTCACCTTGCTGCTCAACAGCTCTGTGGGTGACAGAGATCTTTGCAAGTACGTGGCCCAGCCCCAGGGAATACATGGATAACTCTGTCCTATATTTGTGTTGGTTTGGTTTGTTGGTTTGGTTTTTTTTTTCCCTTGGAGCCATGTGCCTCTTTATTGCCTGTTCATCACCTCCTCTTTCCCAACTGTTTAGACCTAGAGCTTAGTCTTCACCCCACTACTGTAACAGTGGTGGACTTTGGAATTGTGCTGAAAGGATCTAGGTGCAAGCAGGAGTCAAAACGGTGTTCATTGAGGCAGCATGTGCAAGCACCTGGTTTCTCTTGCAGGGAGTCTCTAGTTCAAGAAGACAAATGATGGCAGTGCATGTGTGGTAAAGAATTGGTGTTGGGCTAGGGGAGGGTAATGCTTGGAAAAGGCAAGTTCCATGCAAGATCACAGTGTTCATCCAAAGTTTTGGCTTGCTTTTCCTAAAGCATTCAGGCTTAGAGCCCCGCTACATGCTGCAGTGGTACCCACATGTACTGGTTCTGGCTCACCAAGTTTTGTTTCCTTTATCATTTGCAGGATTCAGTATCATTTTGGAGAGTTTGGCAATTATTCCCTTGTGGTAAAGACCCTAAGTACAAGCACCCAAAATGTTTCTTGTGACCTAGTCATCAATGAAGGCCCTATCAACAGCTACCTCCGTATGTAGTGCTCTGTTTTGCCCTTTCATTCTACAACATGCATGTCTCCCAGCAGAACCAGCTTCCTAAGAGCCTTGTGCAGCCACTCATGCTGTGCTGAAGAGATGTCCTGGGCTTGCTCCTCTTCTTTCTCAACATCTTGCTTCCTTGTGTTTTATACACCCATCTTGAGGCCCTGACCGGCCTCTTCACATGATTTATTGTTTGCCCAAATTTTTGCAGCAGGCATTAATACAGAAAAATCAGTGGGTATGTGTCTGGAGGGAGATATTAGTTCCTGTTTCCCTGCATGTTTATATATATATGCAGAATCCCTTCTCTTCTTCCCTCTGTCTTACTACTCTCACAAAATGGGGAACAATACACAGTGTTTGGATTTTTGTTGTTGTTGCACTTTAATTTTAAACCTGACATTTTTCATTTTTTGTTCATCTCTTTTCCAGGACTGTTTCAAACTCTTGTCTGTCTCTTCCATTATTTTCCTTTATATTACATTATTCTTCAGTCCTTCCAGTTTCCTAAATGTAAAGAAAAATTCTCCGTGCTTGCTAACTTGGTGTATTGCCCTTTCGGGCAATGTTGAGGCTGTTTTTAAATCTCTAATTTCTTCTTCAGAACATATTGCAACACATCAGCTCTTTTCTCACTAGTGTCTTGTGATGCAGTGCTGTCTTGTTTTGCTTTTTTTATGCCGAGATGTGGAGTCACTGAGCTGCACTTTGAAACTACCCTAATGTTGTGTTGGGTAGTTTGGGGGTTTTGCTGTGGGTTTTTATTTTCCTCTGGGGATGTGCATGGAGAAGGTGATATGATGACTGGTGAGTTGGGCTTTGTGTCGCGTTTGTGTCACGCTTGGCCAAGCCCAGGCCGCGGAATGGTTTTGTTAGACCATTTATAGAGTTGTGTTCTTCTCTTTTCATGTAGCTATTCTCTTCGCTTTCCTGGTTTACATGGGCATCCTTGCTATCCTGATTGCTGGGCGCCTTCTAATGAAGTAAGTGGACAGTACTTCCTCCTAACATATGCCAGTTTAAAACCACGTATCACAGTGTGGTAATGCTTTGGAGTCCCACTTGTAGCCCTGCTGGCGGATCAGACCCTGTTACCAGGAGCCACGTGCAAGTTGTGGCACATGTGGCAAGAAATGCAGAGTGATGCGATTTCACTTGAGGGATATCTTGCATCCTTGTTACTTTGTGCGCAGAGCAGCTGATGTTCACTGTAAGCTCTCACGAGCCCTGCCACACCCCTGTGCCCCTTGTTCCTTGTCTAGCTCTGGATCAGTAATCCAAGGCAGTGGGACCAAAGTGCGTGTAACAAATGTAACCTTCTACCCTGTGTACTGAATGGCATGGGTTATCCTTGCCTGTAAGCAACCTCAGAATAAAACCCCCAAACGTGAGCTTGTGTCAGTGTATTTACACAGCTGGACTTAACTGAGAGCCTAGGTACTGGGTGAATCTCAGTATTACCTATATGAGCTGTAAAAACAGAAATAGGAACTGTCCAAACTTCTGATCTATGCTGCCAAATAGTTTTAATTAAGATGAAATTAACTATAAAGTACTTTTGGCTTTGTTTTGTGTTTTAAACTGTTACTCATTTTCAGAATTGATCCAGTCAGAAACTGGGTTTACAAGAAACTGAATCCCAGAGCAACTGATCGTATGATTAACTCCGTGAGTGACCACAGTATCTTTAATTTGCATTCTGTAGTGTTTTCATCTCTGAGAAACACACACTATCTGGACATCTGGGGACTTGTTTATTACTAATCATCTCCCCCTTGCGTGTCATCTTTCCCTTAGCAAATCTTGTACTGATGTCAGATAGGCAATTCTATGTCAATGGAGCATGCTAGACTGGGTTTCCATGCAAATGTAGTGGATTCCCTGTAGAGCTCTTGCAAGTTTTGAACATACACCTTCGTGCCCTCTTTAGTTCACTTGAAGCAAATGTGTTGGTGAAAATACTGTCCCCTTCTGACACAGTCAGTGTAAGGGAAATCACAGCCTTCATGTCTGCTTCCAGCACAGCAGGAATTTTAGCAAAAAAAACGAAGCCAGAATTTCTCTGGCACTCCTAGAAGTGGCATTTCTGCGTGATCCTCCTTTTGTACTAGAATGTAGACAGTTCATCACAGTCTGGGGTTCATATCTAAGAGGTCCAAACCTGCCTAGAATCAAAAGACTTGGAAGCAGAGCTCTACAGCAATTCTTGCAGTTCATCTCTATCACCGGGATATACTGATGGCTCGTTCTTTATGCTGTTATTGGGTCTGATCAGTGTTTTAGGGAACTCAGTTGCAAAGAAACCACTCCTGTGTTTAAAATGATTCATTTTTCACTGATTTAGCTCTCGGAACAATCTCTCTGTGGTGTCAGACAAGTGCTGATGGGTTGGGGAGGGTACTGTTTGAGAGTTGGCTGGATCTGCTCAACTCTATTGTAAAGCAGTACTCAGAGTGTTGGCAAGCCTCTGGCTGATTCGGAGGGGACCCAGCTCTGATGAGTCTCAAGCACAGGCTCATTTCACTGCACTGTTGTTTCTACCTGGTCAAAGGTAGAGTCTGGAGCATCTGCAAACATTATTGCAATGTGATGAAGCCAGGAAGAGGTCAGAAGTAGACAAAATGAAGACAGGGAGAATAAAGACAGATTGTCTGTGAAAGTTCGCAGTTTGCTACTCAGCTGGTGCTGCTGCTGACTTGCCCTTCATGTGTCTGGTTTGTTACCAAAGGAGCTTGGATCCCCGAACACAACGGACTCCATTAACTGTGATCCTACCCCACATCAGTGGAGCACAGCCTCTCGGCGACGGCTGCATTCCCTGGACACCTTCCGGGGGTGAGCATAAGAGCTTGCTCGAAAGCAGTTCTTCCAAGGGGAATGAGATTTTTCCAGTGGTGGTTTGACAGTGCATGGCAATATATAGCAGATGGACAGTTCAAGGTGGTCTGTTTTACTTGGAAGTTAATCAAGATTTTAATTCTCAGATTTTCCAAAACACTTTGTAATTGATCTAATTTGAGGAAACATTAAAGTTGTGACAGAGGGTGGAACAGAATGACGTGCTCAGTGTGAAAATGCTATGCAAATGAGCTTGCTTTGGTTCACCACCACCCATGATTTTTGAAATACGGCTTCCTGGTTGGTAAAGCTGAAAACCTTGGAAATCTTGCTTTAAAAATAAAATAAATCAGATCTCAGATTTAGAAATGCGTTAGTGGGAGTAGTAATCATTAACTTGGTGTTCATAAATATGCATTTCATTGACATGTGATACCTTGTGGTTCTGTTGTCTTTTTAGGCTCTCTCTTGTAATGATGGTGTTTGTTAACTATGGAGGAGGAAAATACTGGTTCTTCAAACATGAGAGTTGGAATGGTAAAGTACAATTGAGGCACTTACTCTGGGTTTTAACTGCAGCAGTGTCTAGAAATGGTTGGTGTTGCTGCAGTGAGCTGTTGCTCAGCCAAAGGCTGGGATGCTCTGCTGGTTTGCCTCAGTAGGGAATCTGCCCATGAGGTTAATGGGCAAAGCAGTGTACAGTCCTCCTCGTCACGCAGTGACAGGATGGTTTCACATCACAGTCTGTGTGTAACCTTTTCATTTGTGATACAGGTTCATGTATTTAACTTTTCTGTGTTGTTTAATGACCACAGTCAAGCTGATGTTGCTCAGTGCTGTAAAAACATAGTGCCTTGATTGGTAAGCTGATGCAGATGAAGTCAAGCATTGTAATGCCCTAGTGAGGAATAGCAAGGATGCTATCCCTGAAATCTTTCCCAAAGCACAGCAATCAGTTCTGACTCTATACTTGAAGAGTGGTAAATGCAGTGAGGCAAGATGATTAGCTCTTCTTAAGTTTTGTTTATAACACATTTTAGAGTTTGGGACATGAATAATTGCTAGCAGCCTGCAATTCCTCTATAAAATCAACAGTAATATTGTTAAATTTAAGGATGGCTCAAGGTAAATAATGTGCTCCTTTGTATTTCTCTGTAGGATTAACAGTGGCAGATCTGGTGTTTCCATGGTAAGTTTTCCTGAGGAAGAGTTCTTGCATCAACTGATTCTTTATATTAAGGGTTGAAAGGGAAACATTTGTGTTCACTTTGCTTCCATGTGGAAATGTATTTGGAGGGATGAATTTGTGTTAAACAGTTAATAGGAATCTGCCCCTACAAATAACAACATAATCCTTATGAACCAGTAGAAGAGCTAAGTGGTTTTGGTGCCCCACATCCTCCTTCTTCCCACGCACAAGGCCCAGGGCTACCCTGCCAGGAAGTGCAGTATCCCTGAGAAGCTCAGCGCCACGCCACTGAATTAAAAGCTGCCAATCTGGAAAGATTCAAAGCTGGGCTGGTGTGTATCCATAGATAAAATAACCAAGTAAATTTTGGATTAAGCTAATATTTCTATAACAAGAGAATGGTTTTATAGGGAAGCAATTAATCCATCTGCCCCTAACGTGCTTCTCTACGCCAGCTGTGGTTTCTCTTGGACGATGGAGCTGGACTTGGACTGTGAACCTAGAGTGGAGGGGTGGGTCAGTTCTGAATTTGAATCATAGATTTGAAGCTGGTGTTTTACTGCTCTGAAGATGCTAATTTAATTTGGGGTAATGGAATTTTTTGGTAGCATATGAATTCCTGGAAAAAGAGCAGACTGCAATTACAGCCCTACCTCAACTGACCACTGAAAAAGGTGGAAGTGTCCCATAGTGCAAGCTCAGTAGCCTGGAAATTCCTAGCAATCAGAGGAAATAAAATCGCCCAGTTTCACTCAGTGCATGCCTTGCTGTTGGGCAAGTGCAGGCTGCTCTGTCAGCTTTAGTGTTTGTTGTTACACAGATGTGTTATGAGACATCTGTCAGCTCCATTTCCCACCCGCTCTGTTCTTCAGGTTTGTTTTCATCATGGGGACATCAATAGCATTGGCACTGGGCTCCATGCTGAGGTGGGGAAGTTCCAAGTGGAAGGTGCTCAGAAAAATCCTCTGGAGGACTTTTGTGCTAATCCTGCTGGGAATCATAGTTGTGAATCCCAATTACTGCCTTGGACCTTGTGAGTGGAACTTGCTCTCTCCCTTGCATTTCTGTAACTTGTTTCTGCCTCCTTGGCTGGGCTGTTGCAAAAACCGTGTCAGCAGTTTGATGGTATCTTGTGGAGTGCTGTTCAGTTCTGCACTGATGCAATTCTTTCTGTTAGACTCTTGTGCCAACCACTCTTGATTGTCTTAGTGACTTTCCCAGGATTATGATGTACAGAAAATTGGGATGGCAGAATGGAGGTGCAGTGCATCTCAGCTCTTCCTGGAGAAGGGTCACTTTTGTATTTATAACAGAGCCTGTGTCTGCTCTTCTTTCACATTGCTTGCATATCTTCCAGTGTCCTGGGATAATCTGCGTATTCCAGGGGTGCTCCAGAGGCTGGGATTCACATACCTGGTGGTTGCTGCTCTCGAACTCCTGTTTACAAGAGCTGATAGTGGGACCTGGGTGAGTTATGTAGGGACATGTCAACTGAACTGATACTGGAGCAGGGTTTGGGAGCCTTTGCTCTTGTTTGGGCATACACAGGAGAAATGATGAGAGAACATGTAACATCTTACTTGATGTGTAGTGCAGTGTGACCTGGCAGATATGTGTGAATATGTGCACCCTTCAGTGTCCCAGTTTGCATTTTGTCACATGTAGCTTTACTATATTTAAGGAGTTCACCAATCCATTCAGATAGGGCTCAGAAAGAGGCATTCCAAGACACTTAGGATGACTTTTCCACTGCCAAGGAAGCCCAGGAATAGGCATCTCTGTGCTGAATCCTGTAGTCTGCATTTTGTCCAGTTAATTTTGACAAGGTTTTTTCACAGCAGGGGAAAGTAATACTGTTTTTTGGCCTTTCTAGAGTCTGTTTTCCCAAAAGACTTTTGTTCTACTCATGAATCAAAATTCCTTTTGACATTTTCCAAGTTAAAAAACATTAAGGGCTTTTATTTTGGTTTGTTTCTGCCCTCCTGCCCCAAGTAACTAAGTGTTTGGAAATTGCTTGTGAAAATGAAAGGTCTGTTAGTAGAACCCAATTTTGTAATGACAACATCTCCCTCCTGTATCTGGGGATACAAGACTGCCTGCCAGGAAGTACAGGTTGTCCCCAAGGGCATGGTTTTTACTTGCCAGCTAACACCCCCTCCCTCCATCTCATACAGGAAGTACGATTTCCTGCTCTGCAGGATATTCTCCCCTACTGGCCACAGTGGATTTTCATTCTGGTGTTAGAAGCAATTTGGCTCTGCCTGACCTTCTTGTTACCAGTGCCAGATTGTCCCAGGTAAGACCACGCACTCGGACAACTTTCTGTGGGGTATCAGGTTGTTTCTCTTCTACTGAGCAGAAGGTACATTTTATTAGCCGTAGGGAAAGAATGAAGGGAAGAACTTTTAGGCCAGCAGGGTTAAAGAAGCATCCATCATGTGAAAAAACTTTTACTTTGTTACTGAAGTACCAGGTGTTACAGAGGTGATGTCATTTTTCCTTTCTATTTAAAGAAGAGGATTAAAATCTCCCTGAGGTGTGTGTACAGCAATATATGATCACTGCAATGCCATCAATGCATGCCTCTGGACTGGGAAAACATCAAGCGTTTAGTGTTCTGGGTCAGTGGACCAGCTGCTGAGCAGCTGGAGTGTACCAACACTTTGTGCTACAACCTCTTTGCCTCTGTCCTAGGGGCTATATTGGTCCTGGGGGCATTGGGGATTTTGGAAAGTATCCCAACTGCACTGGAGGAGCAGCTGGTTACATTGACCGTTTGCTTCTTGGAGAAAAGCATATGTACCAGCATCCCTCTTCAGGTGTAAGTAGTTTTTGGTTTGCAGTATGTCAGGAGGGGATTGGGAATGATGCGTGCAGGGGGTTTAAGAGAAAGGAGTTTGGTTGCGTGGGTGCCCTGTAACAACTGTTTTCTCTCTAAGGTGACTTACCAAACAACAATGCCATATGATCCAGAAGGGATCCTGGGGACCATAAACAGCATTGTTATGGCATTTTTGGGACTGCAGGTACCTCTTTTTATTTCTGCCTGTGTGCTATAATGGGAAGATTTGAGGGAAACTTGGCAGTGGGGAGGCAACTGGGTTTCTTTACTTAAGCCAGAGACTGGTTCTAACAAAACCTTTTTCAGTGCAGTGCTTTCACAATGACTTAGCCTGAGGTGAGTTACAGAGAAGTGGAACCTAACATGGCAATAACTTGCATTAGATACACCTAGACTTCTCAGTTTTTTTTAAGGGACAGACACAAGAAGCTTGTAAAATAGCCACCTGGAATCTTTGTTTTAAGGCTAGGCTTAGGCTGGGAGTAGGCTGGCTCTGTATGTTGGAGAATAAGGCTGAGACACACAGAATTCACAGCTTCATTGTAAGGGTTTTAAAGGTTGCAGCTGTACTTGTTCCCCCTTGCTGATTTGCTGCTTGATGTGAGTGATAGCCATCTTGCATAGATGTGTGCTTACCTTCCTTGACAAGAGAGATGCAGGGGTTCACACTGGTGTTAGGAACACCAAAAGCTCACAGCTCACCACTGTTTAAAATATGGCACTTTTTGATGCAGTTTTGATACACTGCTGGCTTTTCTGACTGTGCAGCAGCTGTGAACCAAACTGGAACTTTTGTGCTGGGAAAGGAATGTTACCACATATAGCACTGGGTAAAAACTGCTTGGTAATATCTGTGGGGCAGAGCTTGGAACAGAAGTCTGAGACTGAAGAGTGAGTTATCAGGACACATTTCTTAGTGGTGTATGAAAAGGAGCATGTGCTCTGCTTCGGTCAGGGTGTGATGGGGTGCTGGGGAAAAGCTCTTGAGATTGGCTCCAGTGTTGCTCCTTCCTGTGATCCTTGATCAGGGAGATGGAGCTCAAGTTATGTTGTTCTAATAAAGTTGCTTGTCCCTTTCCTCAGTGTTAACATAGTAAGAAAGGGAGAAAAGGTGTGCCTCTACTGCTGCTTGGGTTGCATTTACATATTTTCCCCTTGTGTGTCCATTCTTTTTATAGAGTCCTCATTCTGAGCCTTTCAGCCACTTGGCTGATAGAAATCCCATTCCTCTGTCTTAGCACACGTAGCTGGTGGCAAATATATCTGCCTCTTGAAATGTAGTTACATTAATGGGCATTAATTATTCTTTTGTATTTTTTTAATAAGGCAGGAAAAATTACCTTGTTCTACAAAGACCAGCACAAACAAATTATGAGTCGGTTTGTCATATGGGGCATAGTAATGGTAAGTCTGATAGTTGTGTAGCTCTTTAAAAGACATGTATTTTAATGCAATGCGAAGTTAGTATTTCTGAAATGTTGCAGTGGTTATATAAACTTTCCAACTTTCTATTTCAGGGAATTATTTCTGCTATCTTGACAAAATGTTCTAAAGAAGAAGGGTTTATTCCCATAAACAAGAACTTATGGTAAGCAAAGAGATGGAACATTTAGTATGATTCTGTTGAAGTACTCTTTTAGCTCAGAGAATGTTTTACCTTTTGTACATTGAGATCTGTATCACATAGTTCTCTAAATATTACTCTTTCTACTGAAAATGTTTGCAGGTCAATATCCTATGTGACAACCACAAGCTGCTTTGCCTTCATCCTCTTATTACTGATATATTACCTTGTGGATGTCAAGAAATGGTGGTCAGGTGCTCCATTTTTATACCCAGGTCAGTAAAATCACAGCAGGAGACACATTCCTTCTAATTCTTTTTGCATTGATATTATCCTTTTGTTTTCTGCACTTCCCTTGTCTGTAAAAGAGTAGGAATTTAGACTGAGGTAACCTGAAAGATTCCAGAATACTTGAGCGTAACCTTTGCATAGAACTGGGACACTTGAGACCAGATATTTAGGAGAGAGGGACAATCAGTTCTTTAAATGAGGGCTGAAAGCTGCTATTGCCTAATGACTGTTCTCAGTTTGGTCTCAAGTCAAGGTCCCAGTGAACATCTGCCTAGAACCAAGTAAAATACCACAACTGTTCGAAGTTGGTTTGGAAGGGACTGCTGAGACTTGTGTAACCTAATGGGAAACTCAAAGAGCTGTCAGTGGAGTAATGCCACTTCTGAAGATATGGAAGATGAAATCCCCTGGGCAGCTGTGTAGGCTGTATCTCCGATTTTAGATAAGCATGTTTCCCAAAGTATCCCACTGTGGTTTTAACCACACTGGGCACACACCAAACTTGGGTAGAGCATGCAAAGCCACAGCAGAGGGGACCTTTCAGCAGCTTTGGTCTCTGGTGTCTGGACAGGAAAAAAGGCAGGGTGACAGCAGGGTATCATACCTCCTACCAGAAACCCCAGAGCTTTGAAAGGCAGTCAGCATTTGTTTGTAAAGGCAGCAGATCTGACCAGATTGGTTGGCACTCGTCCGCCCTGGAAACAGTAACTGTTATTATTCTCCTTCTTAATACAGTTGCAGCATACTGATTTGGTTGTAGTTTCAATTTAGCAGAGAGGTTATTTGTCTTTCTTTTCAATAAATGTTTAGGGGGAGAGAACCCCTCAGACTGTATTTGAAAACAGTGTGTGGCATCTTTGGGGCAAATTACATTAGCTGTTGTTGTCTTAGTGCCACTCTCTTTTAAAAGGCTGGCACACCTCTGCCTGCTTGCTCTGAAGCAAGCCCATACCTGCTCTTTCAGATGGTCTGACCTGTGCTTCCTTTCAGGAATGAACTCAATCCTGGTCTACATTGGACACCAAGTGTTTGCAAACTACTTCCCTTTTAAGTGGAAGATGCAAGACAGTCAATCCCACGCAGAGCATCTGACTCAAAACCTCATTGCAACAACTCTTTGGGTCATAATATCATATATACTTTACAGGAGAAGGATATTCTGGAAAATCTGATAGAGGTGGTTAAGGTGTAGCAGGCCTAGATTCTGATGAGGCAAGTGGATTAGCCTGAAATATTGCCACTCAGGCTGTATTACTAAAAAGGGATACTAGTTAAAAGTTTACAGTGCCATGGAAGTCGTCATCAAGACTTTTATATGACTTAAGGGACAGTATTTTCCTATTTAACAAAAACTTACTAGTCTACTACAGTTGCTCTCTGTTTTCTCTCTTTTGTAAATATTTTACTGATCTCCCTCCTTTGTGTAGAGAAGCTGAACATACCATAACAGTTGGGCAGTCTAAGACACACTGATGGTGTTCCTGAAAGGAACTGCAAGGGATGGGGGTGGTGACTGCAAGGGGTTATCAGAATGGGCCTGTGATAACAGTCCCTGCATGGAACACAGAACCTCCTAAACTCACGTGGTCTGGGGTTTGTGAATATCCTTGGCACCTCTTGCATGCCTGTGCCCCTCTGGCTACTGGCACACATTTAACTTGGCCAGTGACTATCTGGGAAAGCTCAGGGGCACCTCTGTCACAGCCTGGTGGTGCTCTCAGCTGATCCTGCTTCATTGTATTCTTCCCATTTGGTCTTCAACCAAACCCTTAGGTTTTGGATCCTTTTGAAGCCTAAAATCTCTTCTAGTGGCTTATTAATTGGCAGGCTGCTCCTACAGGTTTAGCAGCCCATCTGTGCATGTTCTGGACCTTTGTGTAACACTCCTCTTGCATGGATGAGGTCCAAGTTTCATGTGCTACACTCTAGAAGTACAGAAGGGCCATTTCCTATTGACTCTGTATAATCTCTTGGATATTACCAAATTTCAATCAAAATAATCTTCCTTCTACATGAATTTACTTAAGGGCCCCGAATCTGAAAACCAGCAATACAGGTAGAATTCTGATGAAAAGGAAGAGCTAACAGACCAATTCAATGTACGATAATAGCTTTTGGAAATTCAGGAAATTCACTCATGCTGTGATTTCCAAACTAGTGCTAATAAAAAACCTGAAATACCTTGCTGTGTTCTCTGTGTATGTATAAAGATGGAAAAAACTACAACACACCTTAGTATAATGCTATGTGGAAAATCCCAAAACAAACAGGATATTACAAAGACTTCTTAAACAAAATTTTATTTATAAAGTTGGATCTCCTCACATAAAAAACCAAGCAGTGAACAAACACTGAGTAGTGTTTGTGTATTGCAGAACCTGTAACTTACAGGGAACTTCTTAACCCTCTGAACAAGAGATTTCCCACTGCTCTGCTGCTTATTCATACAAAGAGCCTTCCCCTCTTTCCATAAAAGACATTGCATCAGGATCCAGTCCATTCAAGCAAGAGTCTGCAGCAGCAGTATTTTCTCATTAATGCAGAACCTATGCAAGACCACCATGAGATTTTCCCCACAGCGCGAGACCTGGCGCTCCATGGCCAGGCGGAAGTCTTCCTTCACTCCTTTAGTTATACCCCGGGTAACTGTGTGGTGCCTTAAGCCATGAAGGAAAGAGAGACAGACAAAATCAAATCATGGTTATCTAGTGAATTACAGTCATTTGAAAGGTACTGTATATCACTTACTATGTATTTATGGTCCATATCTGAGTTTATACAATGAGAGTCAAAGAGCCTGTGCTATACTATTTTTTAAAAATCACGCATTCAGTAGCTTACAAGTGTCTCAACAGTTAGAAGCTGCATAGAAATCTATGTTCCTGCTGCTTTGATTATGACTGCTGAAGGCGGAAATAATGTCACTCTTTTGGATAATGGGAAAATCTATTCTCTTAACCCAGCAAGTAGAGAGCTCTCCTTGCCTGGGGAAAGATTTTTTTTTTTTCCTCTCTACCTTTGCTGCCCAGGCCACTTCTTCCCTGTAATCACTTCTATAAATGGCTGGGGTTGAAAAGAAGAGTGAAAAGATGAACTTGCATTCTCTGGAGCAAAGGTGCCACTATAAAGAGCAGAGGGCATCTTCTACCAATATGAAAGTGCAGGAAGGAGCTTTATAATCCTGTGGGCACTGCTAACACTGTGACTAATGAAGGCACAGCGAACACTTCACACAACCCAAATCAAGCCAGGCTGTGAGTCTGCATCAGTAGAAGCCAGCTCTTGGGAAGATACTAGACACCAGGTAAGGGGTTACATTTATTCTGAGCACAAGTTCAGGACTTATTTTCAAACAGAACAAAGGTCCAGCTACTGAGCAAGCTAAAGCAGTGCTGGCTGGGGAAACTTATGGGATATTGCCCTGTTAAAGGCCATTTTTGTGAACAGTTTTTTGTCCTCACACTGGCCTCAACACCTAAATCCTGTCCTTAAAACAATGTTCTGCAGCACCAAAGCACTTTACTTGCACTGGTCCAGAACTGGGTAAGATCAAGACTTTGTAACATCTACCTGCAAGCCCTACTTGGGAAGGGGAGAAAAAGATATGCCCTGAAATGAGAGCCTTAACACTACTGAAGGAACCAGCATGAATTAATTTAGAGAGAAAAGCCTAATGCTAATGCTGAGACGAGTCCTGAGTCATGGGTAAGAAGGGAAGAGCTGGTCCGAACCCAGCAAGCTCACTGAAAGACAGAAAGAAAATAAAAAATGAAGGGTGAGGGCATCTGTGCCAATCCAGAGATGATGGAAACAAGAAAGGGAAACCTCTCAGAATTACCCTCACCAACAACACCACCCAACTTTCATGTAAATAAAGAAGTCTGGCATTTGAAAGAGACTTCTCTGCCAAAACAGTAGAAACCTTTGCAACACATGGAAAAGGCAGTGAGGAGACTAGCCCTGGAGCCTCCTGGGCAATTCCTTGGTGAACTATGCTAAGTGAAGCAAACCTGCACTGAAAACACTCCAGCATATTCAGAGGTTATGGGATAAGTCCTGTTTCCAGTCTTTATTGTCTTGAACATTACTGGCAGCCGAGCACTATGGTCAGCTAAAGCCTAAAGGAGAATATGCAACCTACAGCTACTGAGCGAGCCAGCAGCACTTTGGAAGATGCATGTTATATTACAGCTGGAAAACACAAAACAGAATTCAGAACAACCTAAATGAAGAAAAGTTGCTACAAATGGATCCAGGAACCATCTTGAAAATAAAGGGTTATGCTCCTGCTAATATATGACTGAACATCAGTAAAACTTTTGCGGATTTCTACATTATTGTTTAAATTCAATAGCAATTACTAAATTGAAAGGACACAGATACTGGCAACTTATGGGAAAAAGAAAAATAAATGTTATAATAGAACAACATGGTTTGCCAGGCAATGTAGGCACAAATGAAGAAATTAAAAGATAAATATTGAGTAACAAATTGCTGAAAACCATGGGCAGTAAAACATGTTGACAAAACACAGCACACTATGAGCGGGGTTTTTCCACTTTGTACCTGTCAGCAGTCTGTATGCTGGGCTGTAGCACAGGTATGAATTCCTGCTGCAGTAACCCCATGGGAGGGCTAGAAGTCCTTTAAGAAACAGCAAATAGCAGCATTCAAACACCCACACACCAACTCCCCCTCTGGTGCAAAACAACTCTCCAAAAAAGGAGTAACAAAAAACTAGGGTGAGCTCACACAGCAGTATGACCACCGAGCAGCCAAAGGGGTGCAAGACTCTTAACAGCATCAAACATGCAAATATCCCCAGATTTCATTGCAAGGCTGTTCTGCACTTGTGGTCTAAATATATACACATATTTTTGGACAGTTACACCGGGAGAAAGGACAGCAGCAGGTTCAAAACCGATACACACTTGTACTACGATGAACTGTCACAGCTCTTCCAAGGAGCAGATCAGTCAGAAAAGATTTAATCAGAGGAGCACTGCAGATACCACAGCTTCCCTCCAGAGCTGGCAAGAGCATGTCAGCAAACTGGGAGAGCCCACAGCTTGGAGTTAAGGGAATTGCTGCTGAGCCCAAGCTGAGTGCATGCACAGCAGGTATCGGCCAGGTTGAGTACATGGTGGTGTTCGTTAAAGGTTGCCCAAGTATCTTTTCATTAGCCCACAGATGGCTGTTTCCACCTTTACAAATTCTAACTGCATACGAAAACAGCTGTTAGAGGATGGTACAATGCCAGAGCACAAATGCCTGCTAGGAGCAACCTCCTATCTATGACCAGGGACATGAACCAACCACCAAAAGCTGTCTCAGGTGAAAGACACTTTGTCTTCTCCGGGAAGTTAAGTTCTTATCTCTGTGTGCTATCTAGAACAAGATAATAACCTAACAGGTCCAGCCTAGAGCAATACCCCACCTAAGGAGAAGAGAAAGGAGAAATTTAGTATATAGGAGGCAGGTCTAGTTTCTTAATCTAAGTCTCTTAAAATATCACTTAAATCTTATTAGGCACCTAGTAGTGAGTGCACCATTCACCCTCAGAGATGCTACGTAGGGAGCAAAGAAGCAAAACTCGCACTTAGACTCCTGTAATACTGAGTTAGGTGCCTACCTTCAGATCACACAGGTGGGCATTTGGGTTAGTATCTAGTATCTAGTTTATTAATAGATATGGATGGAGAGCTATGCTTGTTAAGAGTCAAATAAACACGGGACATTTAACACTCAAATACAGCTACAATAACCTGAAATAAAATAGCCACAAAAATTATTCAATTAAATGAGATAATTTTTCAAGAGTTCTTGGCATGAGTAAGTCCAGTACTTGCAAAAATGGACATGGGAAACAGAAAATACAAAGGACCAGCAAGATGTTATTGGCCACAGAGTGGCAGATGTTTGCAAAAGGGATTCTGTGCAATTGTGTCTTCACTACTGTTTGCAAGATTTGCAGTTAGAACTAAGCATACCCATGTGCACAGAGTAAAAATTACACTTTCAAGATACTCTGTTTCACTTCAAACCAACCTTCTCTGTCCCCAGAGAGAAGTGATGGGAATATGACTAAAAGGAAGCACACGGCTTTCAGATCGAGTTACACAATTAGGTAGGCTACGATTAGATTAATTAGAGTAAGATTTATCAAAAAGAGGAGCAAGATATTAAGCAGGAATTTCCTGCATATTGCTCTTTTCCTCTTTAGCCTCGCCAGCTAACACTGCCCCTACTGATGTGTATCAGATAAATTGTAAAACTTGGCTTGTCTAGAAGAGAGCTCAAAGGCACTTAGTGATGCTGGATTCAAAACTCATTGAACAAATCTTGTTAACACCACAAACAGAATGAGCTGGCTGTATCACCAGTTAAAACCTAAACCACGGACCTTCTCATTCCCACAGTGGATACAAGCAAAGGGAAAGGTTACAAACTGTATATATCTTTCGCAGAATCCAACTATAAGTCTGCAGACTAGCAAGATCTTACTTCATCTTTTGGAAAATCACACGGCAGTTTGCTTTACTGAGTTCAGAAATATGAGTATAATTTCCTATGAATTATAAGGTACTTAGAAAAAGGTACTGGAAGAAGAATGTGGAATTCACCTGGGGAGAAAATGCCCTGTAAGTCATCAAACAAAAAGCGATCCTTATAAAAGACATATAATATCTGAAATATATTTCCCATCCATTAAGATGCAGGATTGCTGCATTTATGCCGATGAAAGATCAGACAAAGGAACAACTGCTTTATCTTTGGCCTGTTGTGGCAAACTCTTTCTGAGCATCAATGAACAGCATCTGAGCTGCCTCTGCTAATTTGTAGGAGGATGGTGCAGCAGCTCATCCAACCAGAACTGGTGACAGTTCTGAAAGATGTAGGTAGTCTGCAGATCCTAAGCCTATCAACCATTGTCCCAGGAAACAGGGCTGGTACACTTTATTAAAAACCCCCGCTGGGGAAAGCTGTGAGCTAACCAGGTCAACAGTGTTGGGTGACACCATCCCTGGGCCCCACAGCCAGTCCAGCTAAAAAAATATCCATGCTACCAGGGGAGTAGAAGTCAGCTCTGATCAGTGGTCTACGCCCTGAACTATCCCTTCCATCGGCTCTCTGACGAAGTGCTTCTAGCCCTACACAGCCACATAAAAGACACTGTACACAGCTTTTCCAGCTGGCCAGGATATTTGACTGTTTTGGCTCAATAAGCACAAAGAAATGTACCTCTCTTCTCCAAGTCCTGTCATCATTCAGGAAACATCACTTATCAAAAGGAGGTCCAAGAGAGATTCTGTCCTGCTAGAAACACTTCTTGCTGCCTCCTTGCTGACTGGGGGGGTCAGAACAGAAAGTAACCACTGCCACACCAATCAAACAGAGCCAAGAGAAACAGCGCTGAGCTGTTGCAATGAAATGGAGACAGTAGGTAAGAAGTTACCAGATGGAGTCTTCAGTGCTAAGCCCTCTTGCTGGCAAAGCTTATTACTTAACACCATATGTGGTGCAGCATGCCCTGAAGCTTGTTTTCATACAGCTGGTTATAAGCAGTGAGATATGGCAAGGGTAAGAGTTTGAAAATCCAGAGCTTAAAAGAGAAAGTTCTCCATCACATAATTAAGCATTTGAATTTCTACTTTTCCTCTAATTACACCTAGTATCTAAGTTTTGTTAGTTACCTAGAACTTTGGAAAATCTGTTTAGTATTTAAAATCTGGATCCTGTTGTCTGATGTTAGGCTCCCATTTCAAAAACTTCAGCCCATTTCTAGTCAGGGAATAGCCAGAATACACTGACCCAAAGTGAAATTTCAACAACTTTAAGCAGTCCTCCTCTTAGGAAGGAAAATACTACACGTTCTCATAAACAAAGATGATATTCCAAAATATTCTTCCACTAAAACCCTGCAGCAAACAGTTTACTTGTTCAAGACTGAACAAGTAAAAACATCTAGAAAGTTAAACCAAATTATTCATTTACTTCAGGATCTCCTAATAAACTAAGCAGAGTAAGATGACCTGCTAGTTCTAACAGAAAGGTAACTGGAGTGTAGCCTGGAGTGCAATTTACTTTATATTTTATACCAAAGTTTTTCATCATTCAGTGGTCTTTCTTAATTTTGTTCACAAAAAAACCCCAACAAAATAATGCTTTCTGCTCAGCATTACTCTTCAGCAGAATTAGTGCAAACACCTTGCACACATACCTAATTATCTGAAGAATTCCTGCAAAGTGCAAGTGTCTGCTTGAAAGAGCATAACCGTAATCACTTTAATATCAATCACTCTAAAGCAAATGCCACACTCAGAAATGAAGTCCTGTAAAAGCAGGAGTTTAAAGCTGAAGGACCCCCAAAAAGAACACACAGATCAGCAGGAGAGTCAGAAAAAGAAACTCACGGNTTATCCTTACTTGATCAACATTGCTTGATTTGGCAGCAGTTCCAGATGAATTTTCCCTCCTTCCTGTGTTCTTAAATAAGCAAATTCCTCCAACATATCAATATCTGAAGAAAACGTTAAAGATTTGAGTAGGGAAACAATGATAGAGAACATTCTTTCTTATGCCTCACATCTGAAGCCACAGTGCTAAAAGGAGAGTCAAACTGAAAAGCTATTGAAGTACCTCATTATTAAAAGTGATAGAGAAGATCACAGCATGTATTCCTAATCCTCCACAAACTGATGAGAAATAGCTTTTTGAAGTGAATAACACATCCGTTAGTTTCTTTTCTTTGTTTCTTCATATGTAGTCAGAGGTTAAGAAAGTTGATCTCAAAATTCCCTGGGTTTCACTTCTTTTTTTGGCACTGCAGGTTATGAAAGCAGTGCAAACTGATGCTGGACCTGAAGCAAGTGCCACCATGGCACGTATCACCATGTGGCAAGGTGGCACATATCACCCTTTTTAGTTTTCTATTTTGGTCAATTACTTAGCTGCTTGTTTCGTTGGGGTTTTTTTCCTTTCCTTTAACACCAGAGCTTATTAAGTTGTCTCAGATAGGAGTTAGACCCCCTTGCTTCCTGAGGCCCATGGCTGGATGCCGATTTAAGTTAAGCATTAAACTGTCCATTTGTGTGTATGCTGATCAAAATTTATGGCAGATATATGAATAAGTAAATCAGATGTGCTTTGCATGAACTTTGACATAGCTCATTATCTTACTCAACCCAAACATGTTACCCACAGAAAGCATTTCACAAACAAGAGCCAAAATCACTCAACCCTGAGGCACAGCTACTGCTCTGCAATGTCTTTTTTGTTAACAGTCTTGTATATAATGCCCTGTATTTCTTAATGAAGAGATTGCTGTCACTTGCATGAGCAGCCTGAGCTGCTGCTGTTGTTCTGGATGGAAGTGCAATGGCAGTGTACTTAAGGGTAGTCTCTAGTGCCAGGGCAGGGGACAGGAGATATACTTACAGTCCATTGTGTACTGCAGCGGACTACAAGAGGCTTTCATGGCATCCAAATCAATACAGAATATGATTCAGGGTAAGAGCTGTTGTTGAAACTAACAGCTTTTTCAACACTACAGCACAGGATGTGGAAGACATTCTTGTTTAGAGAAAGGATACTTGTGACATAGTTGAAGAAATTCTCATACTGGAAGTTTCCTTGCTGGCAGATTTTGTTGATGGCTTTCAGGAACAAGTTCTCACCCCTTGGCCATTCATGCTGAAGCAGAACAACTACGTGGCCCAGCGCCATATCGTCTCTGCTGTCTGTGAAAGCTCTGAGCTTCAGGGAAAAAAAATTACATTCAGACAATCAGGAAATACACGTTGCTTTCAAAAACATACAGGATTCATCTCACCTACATCTGTGCAAATACAGAACTTCTTTAAAAGCATATATTAAAGCAGAATGAAATATGCTTCTAAAGTAGGTTGGAAATTTCCAGCTAAAGTATCAAATCCTCTCCGCTGACCTATAAGAGAAATCTGAATAGAGACAAAAATTTTGAGATCTGTTCTATCTTCTCTGCTCAAAATTAAAACAAATAGAGAAAAAAAAGAGAAAACAAACCCTCCTCCATCAACATTCCACTCCCCTCTCCAGAAAAAGACCCTCCACCAACCCATTTAGATAAGAAGGACTGAGGCACAGCCCTTCAGTTACAGCACTAGGATACAGCCATGCAGCTCGAGGACACAAACTAGGCCTTAATGACAAGAAAGTCCCAAATGATCCTATCTTACCTTGAAACAAGCTAACAACAGATGAAGGCAGTAAGGCATGATAGCTCTACTGGTACATGGCCAAAGCTTCAAATCTGACCCTGCAACAGAACAGTTCTTCAGGGGTCTTGTGACAGATAAGTTGAAAGAAATTGAAATGGAACAAAACAAATCCAAAATTGTTACATCTCAGGTAGAGAGGAAAGCTTTGAATGCAAATTATGAATTATTCAAAACGTGAAGTTAAATATTTAATTTTTTTTTTCATTTCCCTTTTCCTGTGGTAGGACTTTGCCACCAATATACTTTAATATGTACCAGCAAGAACACCACAATACAAAACCAACAGGGGATAAAAAACTTCCTCCCTTTTTGTAATAAAAAATGAGAATAATGATATACTCAACCAGAACACATGAACTAAAATTCAGCTGACACTGAGTTTAGGGTAATAGCAACTCCATACCTTTCCTGAATTTAGACTTGACTTTAGGTTGCTCCTCTTGTACTTTACCTCCTTCTTGTATTGGAAGTAAAATACAGCACATGAGGTCAAGCACTTTTTCACATGTTTGCTAGAAAAAGAAAGGACATGATAATGCTAAATTAAATTAAAGTTCTTAAAAATTTAGATATGTTAATAATGATTAATAATTTCAGACACCACAAAAGAAAAAAAAAAAACAATCACAAAATGCTTTTCTAGAACTTGAGTTGACTTAATGCACAGTATACTCTGGCTAAGCAAAAAGACTCAGCTGTCACTAAACAATCTCTTGAGAGCCTACATACACTACTTTAATTGTGAAAAAATATGTATTGCATTCTTCATTTCAAGAGGGTAAGATCAATATACCTGCAATCAAAAATTATTTTGTTTTGAATGATTAAATTTTCAAATTAATTCTTAGAATAGTTGTGTAAAATTTGTTCTGTTCATGGTAAAAATAGAAAGGAAAATGGCAATCTGACAGCATGAAGGAAAGTCAATGAATTTTTAATGCTGTTTCCTAGTAAGAGGTCTGTGGGGATATATGGTCACATTTCCAGTGAAAAAGTACTAAAGTGGAAGGGACAAAAGCACTTGTCTGGTAGTAATAGGATGACGTCAGATCCTAAGAGACAGAGCTCTTATTGTCAGTGCTGACACTGACTGACCTCAAACCACCACACACTCCTACAATATTAGAAATACAAAACATGTATTTCAAAAGTAAAGCAAGTTCAGGGGTCAGACCAGACAATATTGTTCTGGTGTCTCTTATACTGTCAGTTAATAACTAACCCTCTTCTAAGACGATCACAGAAGTTCCTTTGCTTTTTCTTTCCCCTGCCACATGAAGCCTGTACCTAAAAGAGTTCCCCCTCAATTTAAAGAACTAATATAGTAAAGTTAAGGAATTCAAATTAAGGTTACATTTACAGACAACTCAAACACCTGTTGCCATGAAAAATCATAACTAACCGCCCAAATCTTAACTATCAAACAGACTACACACACATATATAAAGACTTGCTAAGGGGCAGCCAGTTAATGGAAGGAAGCATAATTCTCCCTTTGAAGCATGGATTTTTCAGCAGACCTTGGCTTATGTTTGAAATCCTGCTGAAAGAAGGCTAAGAGGAAAATTCTAAGGAAAAGGAGAAATGGGAAGCACAGAGCAAGCTGACGAAGGCCCAGTGTGTGGAATGCTGTACGTACCCGATATTCTCCGAGGGCAAAGTGGCACGATGCTAACTGGATTAGTGCTCTCTGATTTTCTAAAGATCCTTGTCCTGTAATTTGCTGGGGAGAATGAGAGCCCTGAAGAGCTGCCAAATGATGTAGGCTGCTAATTGCTTTTTTGTACTGCCCCTTTGAAAAAGAATATAAAAAAACACTGTTAGGGTCTCTTCTATACAATAGGTAGAGAGATAGAAAAAAAATTCTCTTACAGGAAGCTTTCAGAACAGAGTGTGCCCAAGTAACAATCCTTCAAAATTTTAACCTAGACTAATACTCTCCAGTGTGTAAAGGACTGTGGATCAATCACTTGAAGAAGACAAATAAAATTCTGCTTTAAAAAGCCAGTTTACAAAATCATATTTGTACCTGAATCAAATAATTATATTCTTGAGTTAATAGTTACTTTATTTAGACTAATAAAGTTTGAAATACCTCTTGTTCAGGCACAAATAAAAGACCCCCAAAGGAAAGAAAAGAACAAGCTTTCTTCTGTAGATGGTATTAGAATGAGCACAGTCAACCTAACTTTTGTGGAGAAAGAGATGTTAACTGAGACATGTTAAAACCTTGTACTGTCTGAAAATTCTCTCTAATTGTGTTCCAATATAATGCACTGACAGACTAATGAAACACACTCATCTTCTGTAACACTATGTATATATCCACTGGGCAAAATGCCAACACAGATGTCTTTCCCATATGCCAAAACTAGCTGGACTCAAACAATAGCTATTGGAACAGGAATATCCAAAGTAAGGTACCTAGTTGTGGTGCAAATGGTGTAGTTCAATCCCCAAAGGAGTCATACTTAAAGCCATAAAA